>QJNY01000065.1:37844-222001 GCA_004155945.1 Monosporascus sp. mg162
AGCTTTCGTTATTATCGGAAAAGGTAAATTTTTACGCCTTTTACCTGTATTACTTTTTATATAATCCAAACGAACTTGTATTAAATTATTCCGTTTTGTAATTAATTATACGTTATTGTCCGCGGTTATTTTATTTAATGTTGCTTTATTTTAAACTTTTATAGTTTTGTACGTATTTATATAAGCTTGTACCAATTCGGATAAGGCCGTTACCGCCTTTATCGGTTTTTGTTTAATAAAAAAGAAAGTTTTTTCGGTTTTAATTAAGCGTTTTATTTCGCATTTAATTTTAAGTAAGGAAGATTTAACTGTTACGGGCTTAGTCGGAAAGATTTTACCTAATACGTTTTTTGTTCGGACCGTTATTGCGATATTTATAATGTCGTAATTTTTGTTAAGCTTTATACCAGTTTATTAAAGGCTTTAGAAGGAAATTAGCTTAGGTTATAACTTAGTTTTAATTTTACTTTTATTTTTTTTAAGTATTTTTTTTTTTTTTTTTTTTTAGTTCCTTAAAAATAAACCTATATAAAATATTAACAGTAAACTTATCTTTCGTAACGTTTTACCTATTTACGTATTTAATATCTTAAAACTGTATACGTTTAAAAAAGTTTAATAATAATACTGTATAACTTTATTCGTTTCTTAATCGTATTTTACCGATAAACTTTTAACTTATTTTTTGGTAATATTATTTTTTTACGTTTTATTTAATAAATATATATTTAATGAAAGCTTTATAATTATCGTAAAAGATATTAATAGCTTCGAATAAAGCGGATATAATTTAGTTTTTGGTAATACTTTTAATTTTCCGGATTTTAAAAGATATATAGTTAATTAAATATTCCTTATTAACGTATAAAACGATAATAACGTCGTTAAAAATTAATTTAGGTTCGGATTTAGCTTTTAACGGCTTAATACGTTTCCGTTTAGTTAATTAAATCGTTTTTTAAAGGTAAAAAGTTTATATAACGCAATAGCAACTAAAGCAGAAATAGCCGTAGCAATTTAACGTCGTATAAGGTAGCCGGAAGTAGGCGAAAATGGCAGTAAAAAAATAAGGTCGATAACCGGTACGAATAATTACTTATAGGCCGGGCAAATAATAAATTAAGGATATTTGCGGAAAAATTAGGCGTAATAAATTAAGTAAGTTATCGTAAAAATAAATAAAGCTGAATATAGCGAAAGCTTAGGTAATAAAACAAAATTAAGCGTAATAAAACGCTTATTTAATTGATTAAATTAATCCTAAGATAATAAAGTTGTTATAAAGCTGTAAAAGCCCGTATAAGTCTGTATAAGCTCGTACGGGCCTATGTTATGCTGTATTATTATTTATTTAAATATAATTCGGTTAAATTAATAACTGAATTCTGCTTAATTTGTTAAAATTGCACTTAAATTTACCCGGGCGTATACGTATTCATAAATTTTTGGTTTTGTCCCAGTGATCCCTGTGACACACCGTAGAAGCCCCTACAGCGCTGATCATATTCGGAATGGGGTCCGCTTTGTGGATCGATACTGGGAGGAACCCGGCAGCAAGGCGGGTGCAGCAGTTATTGCAACTAGCTTTCTGTCGCTATTATCCATTGGCAACCGCATTTTTAACTAAATTTCGGTGAGTTTAACGGTCAAAATGGGACGGGACGGGAAGCTGTAAACGTTATAATAAATTGAATCAGGGTGCAACACCTAAGATGCGTTCACGTTGCAATGTGTGCGATGTGGCTATTTGTAGTAATGATATGCGTTATTTGGTACAAATATTACAGCAAAATTTAGGTGGAAGTTGAGGTATATTAAGATGGATTAATATGATTCGTCCTGAAGGGCCCCAATTTTCTGTGCACTGATCGATTTTACACTCGCCGCTTACTACTAAGGCTAGTTGGCGCCTGAGGAGATAATATCGTTCTTGCCTACGATTCTGCCTTGCCGATAACTTAGAGCAGTCCATACCAGCCATATGAACCAGCCCAGATGACGGTACCGGGTGTAGCCGCAAGGCGATAAGGCTTGGCTTCAGCCTTCTTTCCCTTGGCTCGCATATTGAGGTCCAACAGCTTCCTTCCACTTTCGTCCTCAAGGCTCTAAATGATTCTCGAGGGACATTGAGCCCTGCCCTATTGATCCAATACGCTCCAAATGCGTGATACTTTGTAATGCTACAGCCTCGGGCTGTCTCCTCCGAAGGCATCATTATAGTGGATAAGGGCGAATTGGAGTATCCTTTCCCCGATTAGCAAAAATGTCATGGCAACCATGCGTTGCAGCCTCGGACTGCCTCTCTATGTGCTCAGCGTTGGGGAGCGGCTGGCTCTTAGCTTGCACGGCCACAATACCCCGGATTGATAGTTCGGCAGTCAAGTAGGCACTGGACCTTTCGTCCCCGGCAGGCGCTATGCTGCAAAACACTACGCAAGTGCATGGATTTTCCCTGGCATCGTTGTCTCACACCTAATTTTGGGAATACCGGGGGTATCTCCTTCTCGACCTACGGGGGGTTGTACGGGGTACAGACCGCCTGAATGCAGGGCCGACAGAAAGTTTAAATACAATAACTAAGCGGACCAGTTACTCCATTGGGATGCAAGGACTTCTGTGGCACGGTCCGTGTCCTGCTGTTCCTCTTAGAGGGTGAAACTTTTTCCCGTACACTGTAGTACTACATATTCCCGCCTAGTTAGTTGATACAGAGTTTTAAAGCAATTCGAATGGCGCAGGACGCTAACTCTAGGGTTACTAGTGTATCCACACTCGACGCAGGGCATAACTCTGAATGCAGTCAGCCACGGTCCCTGTATGGTGTGGCTTGAACTACACACCTAGATCTCTACCATGGGAAGACCGTTATGCCCGCTCACGATACCTTCGACTGCCATCATTTCATTCGAGAACTTGCTTAGTGAGGAGCGATGGCCCCTCAGGCGAATCTAACCGCGAGCATCACCAGTACCCAGTATGAGGGTTGATGATGAGAGAACGTGGATACTCAGGTGAATTTCTGTGGTTATCCCGTAGCAAATATAACTCTGTTTGCCATCATCAATCGGATGTAAAAAAGCCATGCTATTCGGGCTATATTTGCTCCTGGTGCCAAAATTTGCCAGCTGCCGATACGAGGCTAAGGTTGACACGCTGTCCGAATACGACGGCGGCGTTTTATTCTTACCCATAGCCTTCCAGGTGTAGATTTATATTACAGGGGCACGCCATTACGCACTCAGTACACAGTTTTCCCTTCCCCCCGGATAGCAAAGGGCATCATGCGGTGCCGCCAGAAGGGTTACGCTGTGTATTAAATGGTCGTAGGAATTAAAGCTGCTGGTCCAGTAGCTGTTTACTTACAGGAAAGATGGTAGTTGGTAATGTGCCTAAGAAAAAACAAATGTGCTCTCCAAGTCGTCATGGCCGAGGACAGTCTAAGATGTAAATAGACAAGACGGAATAACCGTCCAGATAGTTCTTCTCTTGACCAGAAATACATCTCGGGATTTGCTCTAATACGGATAGGATAGCTTGCAAAAAAGAGGAGACGTCTATCTTTAACACCTTAGGTGCCAATTAAGCACAGCAGTAACGGGACTGCTCTAGATATTAATCTACGATGGAAATCCGGTCCATTAATTACTGTTTTGACTGACTTGACTCATTTGATTGTCAATACAACCCAATTTCCAAGAGCACTGACTAGACCTGCTACTGTTGTGCTAAAAATGGGGCACCCAGGAGATATCGGTTGTGGAAAACGCACCGGGGCGCCGGCCCAATTTTGAGTCTCAGCAGACCATCAGGAGAACTCGACCGCAATTATGATCGATACCTCATAGGATGGATGTAGTAGTAGCGGTGGTGTTTGACGGAGATTTCTCAACCCCCGCACCTTCCCCCCCCCTCCACCCCCCCGAGAGCGCATCGCGCCGTGGAGTGTTCTACTACGTACATATCCACTAAATCAAGCCCGGATGCACCGATTTCGCGGCACAACTCCTACGGTTAGTTGAGGTATCCGTCTCTCCCACTGGTCCCCGTTTCAGCAGCAAGCCTTATGGTACAACCCCTGAGCATCTAGTCCCGGGGTATGCCGGTATTGCGGACTCCCAACAGTTATGTGTTGTCATACGAGTCATGTCAATACCTAATAGGAGGACCAATGGTAGGAGGTATAAAAATTCAAATGAGCTTCTACCGCTGTCCGTAGCAAGTGCCTTATTATCTGTCAGCCTGACTAGCAAGTGAAAAAGGAGCTGGGTGCACCTCATTCTTGATCCGGCGCGCAGATGTTGGCAGAAATGGTATTGAGTTTCGGGAGGCTCATCGTCAAGAACCGTGCACCATGGCCAAAGGATGATGTCTAAACAGGTTTTGAAGGGACCATACTCAATATAGCTCGGGAGGTGAGCAGTCAATCCTCCCCTTCCCCCGGGGCCCAGCAAGTTAATTCCCCCCCGGGGTCCCCAAGAGACCACGTCCGCGGCACTAAGGTACGGGATGCTGCACAGTGCACTTTCCAATTACTCCTGATGAAGCATCGTAAGTTGGCGGCGAGGGGCAATGTGCTACAAGTTCGCGTATTGCACCGATACCTACCATTAAGCAACGCCGATCCTGGGATCTTTGAGGCGAGCGCGGAGAGCCTATCTAGAACACCTGTCCCAATAAACTTTGCAGTGCGCGCACGTGAAAAGAGGAAAAATTCAGGAGAAATTCATGTAGGTCCAGTGAGGAAACGCACAAAAGTAAAACACAAACCTCCATAACATCTCTTCCCATCTCTTCCCCTTCTCCATCACCACGACATCTCCACTTTCCCCTGAACTTGCTCATTGTATCACCAAACTACAACAATCACCACCACCATCACTATCGAGAAAGACTTTTCCATCATCACCCGGAAAAAGCTATCGCTCGTTACTGGTCGGCTTCAAGCCCTTCTCTCCTCTAAACCTCTTATCACCAAGACATCTCCACCTTCGCCTGGAGTTGCACGTTGCATCGCCAAAACAACGATCATCCCCACTGCATCACTATCTCCTAAGACGTTTTCCATTATTACTTGGAAAGGGTTATTAGCTGCTACCTCACCCCTTTGAACCCTTCTTCCTGGAGAACTTGCATCATGGATTCCGAGATTATTATTGAGGAAAGACCAGCATTGTCGGGCTTAAAAAATGCTGAACTCGATGTCGACTGGTCTTCCGGGAATGGCATCGTCCATCCTTCTGGCGCCAACTCGAAAGTCGTGTATGGGAGAAGTGGTGCAGCGGTGTTCGGCACTGTGCTCGGGGACACTGTGTCCTTGAGCGCCTATGATCCTGCTGTGGCTCAGGAAGGACCGACGCCACCCCTCGAAGCCGAGGACTGGGACAAGTTCTTCGAGGAGTATGCTCGCGATCACGCCCAGGAGCAGTCGGTCGAAGATTTTCCACAAATATCGCAGCCACTTACTCCAACGGGCGCCACCGCAGGGCTCCAACTTCACACACCTGCCTCCAGTGGACACTCCCATACCCAGCCTCCATTCCCCCTGGGTGAATATTTTCCTGCACCTTCCCGGAAGCCTGTCTCAGAATCTGAATCTCTTTTGATTTATCCCCAACACTTCGCCTATGAGCGTGAGATGGGCGATCAACGACTTGCCACCCCTCCCACCGATGCGAACGCCGGGGCTCGGCCTCCGAATCCCCCGGATGAAGATTTCCTTGCAGATTGGCAAGGTACTGTCTGGGATGACCCTTTCATGGGTAGCCCATTTCCTGACCCATTTCCTGTACTTGACCATGGGGTGGACGCCCGGGCACAGCTGGCTTCGGGCATTGCGCAGTCCGCGGTCGAAGCCCCTTACCCCGACGGTGGGGCCCAAGGCGCGTGGAGCGTGGGCGGTTTTCCTGTAGGAGATGTTCAGCTACCAACATGGCTTTCCGGACAAACGCCCCAGCAACAAGCAGCTCTTTCTCAAGGATATGGCCACATAGGCCAGCTACACAATGTACCCCAGAAAGGCAATACCACGTGCTATGCACCGCAAGGCTCGTTCCTGCAGAATGGAGTGGCGGCTGCTCCCCAAGGGTGGCAATTCTCTGGATACCCCCAGCCTCAATGTTCGGGCTTGCAGAGCAGTGCGGTCGTCGCTCCCCAGAAGCCCCAACTTCTCGGGGACTCTTCGGCCGGAGGCCACCCGGTCCCACTGGACCCTGACTCACGAGATAGCATAATGCGGCGCGTCTATGTCGACCCCAAAGACGGCGACACATTGTACGTCCTTGACACAACCGCGCGTCCCGCTCCTGGTCAAGCCGGAGGGGTGGTGAGGGACCTGCTGCCCATGGAGGGCCTCAGGCTGACGAAGCACCACCAACATGCCCTCCCGATTGTCGTTGAACGTTGGCTTCAAAGCCGCAGAAACCAGAAGAAGCTCGCGAAGGCGAGGGGACGGAAAGGAGGGAAGTGGCAGGTCCGCATCGCCGGGCTCAGCGCTTAAGGCGTTCCAGACACCAGGGGCAATGACGACGTTACGACTTTACGACAACGCTACGACTTTACGACGACATTGCGACTTGCCGCCCTCAAGTTTCGTTTGTTGACATCTGTTTTTAACTTGGGTTGCACGATACGCGGGCTATGCAGTTTTGCTCTCGAAAGATACCCCCATGCCTGCTCTCCGAGGGTGCGCACGTTAGTACGGATTGTTTGCACAGAGAAAACAAAAAGAAAAAACGAAAGCCATCAGGGGAGGGAGAGAGAGAAAGAGAGCTCAACCTCCCGGTCCGCCCTTCTCGCCCGTCATTTCTTCCCTTTTCACCTTCTTCTACCTGCTCTGGGCCTGTTTTCTCGTTTCCATTTACACCATAATGCTGATTTGGGATTTGGTCGAGAAGTATTGATTTAGTTGCAGCGGCAGACATTCAAGTTGTGAAAGTACAACATGAGCGTCACTCCATATGTCAGATATTCCGGGCTCCACATCTCGATATGCTGCATACAGATACGTACTGTATGTACGTACCCGAGCCTGGTCCCCTACTTGCACTCTACAGTAGGAACTTGACTCCTAGGGGCCCTGCATAACCCCCAAATTCCCATGCCAAGGGAAGCTCAACCAGGTGCATTGAGCAACGCTGCAGGACCCCCCCATCCCCCATTCCCCATCCCCATCCATAGAGGTACATACGTATACTGCATAGCTTATGTATGTACCTCTAAAAAGACAACAAAAAACCACCACCTCATCAATGGTTTCGGGGATACCTGCCTCTTTGTCACATCGAATGGCCGCATTCCATCTCCCTAACTACGATGCCTTCTTATCGCGAAACTATATAGCATTGCTCGTTCAGTCTCTTCTATTTCTCGGTTTTATGTTTCATTCTATACATCCTTGTCATGGAGGTCCCTGGGCTGAGAGGTACGTCATACTTCCGGGGGGTGTCATCGTGCTCTTCGACGGCTCAATGCATGCAGGGGTGCTTACGCTGGAATTCCCTCCAGATCCTTCCTGGTCCTCTATACCAACCGATGTGCTGCTAGCCGAGCTCTCGAAGCGACAAGATGAGGCTGGAGGAGGCGATGGCAAGCAGAGACCAGCGTGCGGGTCGAGGGAGAGAGGCGCCTACGATACTCCCCTCCACGTCTTCGCCCTGTTCTTGATCCTCTTTCTCAGCACCGTCGCCTGCGGTTTCCCGCTCTTCTCCCGTCGAACCTCCAGAAGCCGTCGAAACAGCTACACTATCTTCCTCTGCCAGCACTTCGGCACCGGCGTCTTGATCGCGACGGCCTTCGTCCACCTCCTTCCCACAGCCTTTACCTCCCTTACCGACCCATGCCTTCCGTATGCCTTCAGCGAAGGATATAAGCCGATGGCCGGCGTCGTGGCTATGGTGTCGACCCTTGTAGTCGTGGCACTGGAATCATACTTGACTACGAGAGGCGCCGGACACTCGCATTCGCACAATCACGACTGGGACTCGGAAGACGAAGCGGCAGCAGAGGACGATGAGGTGCCTGCAAAAGTAGGCATGAACGGTGATATGGCCGCAAGGAGAAAAAATAACCATCGACCAGCAGACATTCCCTTGGACGACCTCGGAGCGAGCCGAGGATTGATGGCCGACGTTTCCCCTCTTCCCACCTCGACGCCGAGAACCGTACACCCAGTAAACGGCAATCGGTCTCACGGACCTGGACAGAACAGTGGACATGAAATTAGCGATGAAGAGGAGGACGAAGACGACGATCTGGTCATGAACCTAGAGGAACTCGACCCGACCACGGGCGACGAGGCGCTATCCCTCGCGCCACCTCGGAACCGGAGGAATCCCTCCCCGCGGCGGCAGTCCGAGTCTGCCGTCTCCCAAGCACCTTCGAGCCCCGAAGAGCAGAAACGCCAGATGCTGCAGTGTCTGCTGCTGGAGGCGGGCATCCTCTTTCATAGCGTCTTCATCGGCATGGCCGTGTCGGTGGCGACGGGCCCGCCGTTTGTGGTGTTCCTGGTCGCCATCGCGTTCCACCAGACGTTCGAGGGCCTGGCGCTGGGGTCGCGCATCGCCGCCATCCCGTTCCCGCGCCGCTCCCTGCGGCCGTGGCTCATGGTGCTGGCCTACGGGACCACGACGCCGCTCGGCCAGGCCATCGGGCTCGGCATCCACACCATGTACGACCCGCGCAGCCAGACGGGTCTATTGATGGTGGGCTTCATGAACGCCATCTCGAGCGGCCTGCTGCTCTTCGCGGGGCTTGTGCAGCTGCTCGCCGAGGACTTCCTGACCGAGAAGAGCTACAAGTCCCTCAAGGGCAAGCAGCGCAGTCATGCGGGGCTCGCCGTCCTGACCGGCGCCGGTCTCATGGCCCTCGTTGGCGCGTTTGCTTAGGTAGCAAAGAGCGGACGGCCTTGAGTCGTATACTTATATCTGTGCATGGTATCTGGGGGTCAGCATTGGAATTTGGAGTTGGGTGGTGTTCATTTGCGTTGACCTTGGCGTTTCACAGACGGTTAACGACGACGGAGTATACGGCTTATAGATTTTATAATGATTTTGATTTGGTTTGCCAGCTCTCCTCTATTTTCCCATACCCGTGCTATGTGAGTTTCCTCAGCTCCCCCTTATTGTCCCACCACCCTTAAGGCGCTTCCGGAATGGCCGTGGCCCATGGAAACGCCGCCGTCATGGGAGATCCGTAGCTGCCTAAGTCGTCGTAGTCCTTGGAGATGGTCTGGTTGAGGAGGATCTTCTGCACGAAAGGCAAGACGCTCGTACTGTTTGTCAGATGAGAAGTCAGCCAGTTTACCGTAGGTATACCCGAAAACCCCTATTAACCATCTCACACCGGGGACTAGTGCGAGGCAACAACGCAACGAGAGGTAACAAAAAACAGGAAAACCTACAAGCCGCTAAGGTCGCAGTGCCCGCCGCCCCGTACACTTACGCCGATGCGGTCGCCGACGCCCAGCCACTCGTACACGCGCTTGGCGGCCGGGTATACGATCACGCTGGTGCCCTTGGAGTTGACGAAGGGGTCGGCAGTGCCCTGGTCGATGACGAGGGCCCGCGGCGCGAGGGCCGCGGCGATGGTGTGCGCGTCGAAGGGCAGGTTCTCGGCGTGGTTCACGAACCGTCCCAGGCCGGAGCTGCTCCACCAGGGCGCGCCCGACTTCGAGTTCTCCAGCGTCTCGCCCTGGCCCGAGAGCGACGTGTACCGGTACGGCCCCAGCCCCTGGATCCCGCTGCTCATCGGCATCGTCAGCGCGACGCGCTCGTCGAGCAGCCCCGCCGCCAGCGCCGCCTTGCCCAGCCGCGAGCACCCCGTCACCGCCGCCCGTGCCGCGTCGATCTCCGCCACCGTCGCGTTCAGCGCGTCTAGCGTGCGGTGGAAGCCCCAGGCCCAGGCCGTCAGGACGCCTGCGGTTGTGTGTGCGCGGGTTAGCTTCAGTTTCAGCGCCGCTCAACAGTGAAAGGAAGTTTATTCTACCACTTAAACAAAGAGAGAAGTGAGATGGACGGATGGATGGAGGGGAGATAGGAGAGGGGAAAGAAAGGAAGAGGGAACGCACCGATGTCCCGCCCGTTGTACAGCGCCCAGAAGGCCCCCGTCTTCGCGTTGCTGTCGGGCGCAACCGCCGTGTAGTCGAACCCCACGACGGCGATGCCCGCTTGCAGATACGGCTGGTTCTGCATGCCGCCGATATTAATGACGACGGGTGCCGGCTTCGCGGCGCTGGCGCCGGCGGGCAGCGCCAGGGTAGCGGAGAAGCGGCCGGTCCTGCCCCCCGCCGAGACCTCGATCGAGACGGTGTTGCCGCTGCGCGTCGCGCGCACCGCCTCGCCCGCCCGGTCCGGGTAGTACCCGTACTGGTACTCCTGCAGCAGGCGCAGGATCTCCGGGCGGCGGCACCGGTACCACTCGTCGGGCGAGGCGACCCGGCCCGGCGCCCGGCCCTCCATGACGGCGCGCGCGAAATCCGGGGCCGAGCTCCCGTTCGCGTTGTCCAGCGTCGTGTACGCCAGCGGCAGGAAGGGGTCCGGGATCGTCGTCTGCAGCGGCAGGTCCTGCCAGCCCGGGAACTGCGACGGCGACGGGACGGGCGCGCAGGCCCGCGCGGGCTCGTCCTGCCATGCCGCCGCCCCCACGGGCGGCAGGCGTAGGCCCTGCGCCGCGAGGGGCGGCGCTAGGACGCCGAGGAGAAGGGTCGCTGCGAGAGCTGGCATGTCTGGCGATATCGATGATGGGCTTGGTTGGAAGCGCGAGGAAGAGAAAAGACCGCGGCTAAGGGACCGAGGGCGTCGAGACGGCTTAGTTTCGTTGTCTGTCGGGCAATGTTAGGCAACGTTGGGCGTAATAAGTAGTTACGGTCTATAGACCTTGTAGCCCGCAACCGAAGCCAAACATATCTCGGAGTGTGAAATTCCATATCCTTTTACCGTATTGCCGGTCGTCCGGGGTGCGGCGTAGAAGACCGTCTAGGCCCGGCCGGCCCACATGTGATGTTTACGGAGAGGAAGCGTCTTTAACTAGGTTATTAAAGCTCTCTCTTCTTTCGTAAGCTTAAACGCTCACCACCTACAATGTGCCATTGTTTCCCCTCCCAATAGGATGGCATCCACCTTTTTAAGTTTGAGGTTCTGGTCTTATTGCAATCCAGATTAGAGTGGTCATCACGCACAGGGGACATTGTGGAAGAAGTCTGAAGACATGAGGATGCCAGTGGGCCGTCTGGCGATTTAGCCGGCATTGACAAACAAGCGCGGCAAATTATTCATATCCTCAAGAGACCTGTCTATGTACCTGGTATTAGGCCCGCCAATTATGAGGGGAAGCTTCTCCGATTCGTTATGGAACATGAGTTTTGGCTTCTTCATAATTGACTCTCCGCTACCTAGGCACTCGCCTAAATGCTCTCATCTACTGTTACAGACGAGCGTGCTTGCCAGTGCTTCCAACCATAGCTTTGAAGGGGGTGTGTAAGTTACCCAAATAGGCAATCGTACGAGTGCGAAATTACTCTCTGCCAGGAGACCGGGAGTGTAGGGCAACGGACCATCTTGACTCAATAAAGATACAGAGGTAAGCTCGGATTTGTTACCCGAAGCACAGGCACGATGCTGTTAATGTAAGTTGGAAAATTAGTCTGTTATGGCCTCGCCTTTACTATCGTCTTCATTGTATAAGTGGACTCAAGCCGTAACATGATGGTCGGATGCCAGTGGGGAATCATAACTTCACGAAGAACTGCATTCAGCGAACCTTATCGAATAGTAGAAGTTCAGTCAATAATTACACACTACTGTATATTATTGAAAATGACTTTCGGCTGTTGGTTTCGAAATTCGTAGCCTCGATCTCCATGTACGGCCTAGGAGTGCAGTTATAATTAACCAAAGATTTGAAAGTCTGTACATGATTATGAAGTACTTCATTTCTAGGTGAAGGCACACTCACAGTTTTACTGATCAAAATATCATAGAGATGATTGCAAGGTGCGAATATGGAATTGTTTCTAGTTACAAACTCACTGTAAGATCTGGAATTCAAGAACTTGTGCTGCTTTAGGGAATATTGAATTCAAATATGAAAAACGTTAACACCTAATAATTTGTATTATAATAATGCTACATAAAAGGAGGGATACTGGAAGGAGTGGAGGCGTTTATGGCTAGAGATTAGTGTATTGAAGCTCGATGAAGGGCTATTCTAGGAACCGGGGATGTGAAGCCCCCTTATATAGGCATCAGCACTGTATCCTAGATCTTTCAAGTATGCACCCATGACCCTGTAACAATACGACATTCATTCAATTGTGTTTGATGTTTACACCGTCGTATGAATACATCAAACCGCGATGCTTCTACTGCCATCGGACACATCCAACCCTATTTCACTTCGATTAGCGCCTCCTTGCATCGTAACACTCCAATCAGAAGGACGATCCATGGAAGACTGCACTCATTATCCGTCGGCAGCCATTATATCGACGCTTCCCTCAACAGGGTCAACATCCATAGCATCCGGGTCGGCGACGGTGAGATCTGTCATCTCGATGTCGGTGCCCCGGCGGGTACTGACAGACCTGACCTGGGATCGGCGGCGACGCATGGGAAGCCCGAGAGAAAGTTTCGCATTGAAGTGTTCTCCAGCGCCCAGTAGCTGGCCCGGCCGTGGGAGAAAGGGGCTGAAGGGAAACACCGTGGAGACGTATTTGGCGGCGGCGGTGTAGAGACCGTGAAGCCCCGGCCATAGACACGTGAGATGTGCTGGATGTGTGTGTCCGGAGCTCATACTGAAATTTGCGAATTAAGTTGTGTTTAAGAGGCGGGTGAATAATAAGAGAACATGGGACGAAGGACTCATGGGTGGTTAGTGAATAGTTATTTATCGGTTGCCACTTTGTATGCTACACGATTCTAAGCTATCTCTGTATCATCCTGCCAATAGAGCTTCCATCGCGCTGTCTACTCAGAAAGCTTATACCTAAAGCTGTCTCCGGCCCGGTTTTCTATTTACTATAAAAAGCTTAAGACCTTATCGGAGTGTTCGATGATAGCTTCGTTACAACTAGTTCGTTACTTATCCAAAACCATTGGAAATGTTGCCTCGATAGAAGATCAGGCTGTTATATTGACTGAGACGTGCATCTGGCCAAGATATTCATATATGTCACGCTCCCTAAAGAACCGTGGTCCCTAAGCATACGTTGAGCTCCTTGGTGTGTATGGAATCTCGGGTATTCCCTGACATATTATTTAACCTATTAAAACGGTAAAACCTATCCATTGGCACAGCTCTAGAATGAGCGGCAAGAATCCGGCACGTCGATACTGATCTCGGCCGTCATTTTCTGCGAATATTAGAACGGCTAGTGTTCCTCTACGCTCGGCTTCCTTTCTGGGTGTCTAATAGGCGACCGCAACCTATATGAGACGGGTCGACCCCTTCGAGCATCGGTGCATAATGGACTGCCCTGAGTAGCCCGCTGTTGCGATGCAGGCTTAGCAGAAGAATGGTCTGTCCCTCCTCGCAAGTCCACGGAATCTGCAAGAATAAGCATAGCCAGCTCTAACATCTATGGCACCTCGAAATATAATTAAGGGTCTATGCTCAAAAGTGGAGAAAGGGGGAACAACCTGAAGTCAGTTACGTCAATCATCAACAAAGAGCACTCCAGGGAAAGACGGTAACGCCGTAGGTGGCGGCATTTCCCGGACGTATTTACCATAATAAGGTGAAAAACTGAAGGTCTCCTCTACCTCAAACTCGTTGTCGTCTGGTTATGTTGTCCAGTCTATGCATGTATTCAATATTAAAAACGTGGTGCTTTGGTCCGATTGTTAACGGAACCATTAAAAAGCTGGAAGGGTTTAGCTTCCCCCACTCTAGTGGAGCCATCGCCTCAGACGTCACACTTTTACCGGATTTGCGACGTTCGAGCCCCGGTACACCAATCAGGGACCGGCCTATCCAGGCTGATACGGATGATCTCCGACGACCTTCCCGAGCTAGCCCGTGATAGGAATGGTGTATCAACGGCTGGCAGACATAGCAATTCACCAACCGTTTGTGTCCAAATTTCTTCAAACCTTGTAAGTTACTTATCTGTCTATTCGGTCACTACCTACCTATGCACACATCTTAGGGATATGATATCCCAACCATAATAGGAAGCAGAAACATTCGGCCTTACTCATAATCTGTTATATTATTGTTAATCCCAACATGGCTTTCTTCGTGGGTAGGCCCATGACGACTTGGAATGTCCCGCCTCAGTCCCCTCCCAATGGCCAGACTCCCCAGACGCCCCAGTACGGGGGGTATTATCAGCCGCCGGAGCTCATAACAAAGCTCTATCATAAGCTTTCCATCATTGATTATGATCTCCGCTGTCCGATCGATCTGATTCACCTGATCGTCAAAGCCGCTACGCGGGATCCTGTTATTGCCCAAGATATCGACCTTCTTGTCGCCCTCCGTACCGAGGAGTTCAGACCCCGTCCACAGAACATCCAGCAACACCCGCCTACCAACTCTGTGCTAAGGAGCTCTGTTCCGCCCATCTGTCCTCAAGTTCGAGCAACAGGCCCTCAAGCTCAGCCAACAGGTCCTCAGGTTCAGCCATCGGATCCTCTAGCTCAGCCGCCAGCTCCTCAACTCCAACAAACAGCTCCTCAGCCTCAACCAACAGCTTCTCACTCTCAGGCAACTCATTCTCGGGTTTCGGCTCAAGAAACCCCAAGTACGCCATCTGCTTCCGCAACTGATCAAGCCCAGGGTTTGGCTTCAACACAGCCTTCAGAGAGTCGAGAGCAAACGAGGTCTACGAGTCCGCCCCGCGATGAACCAGCTTCAAATCGCCAAAGTGAAGGGTCCGAAGAGACCCTCGTTAATGGCGCCCCGTTGCACCTCATAAAGAGTCCCAGGACAATTCCAAGAAGTCCTAGGCCAGCTAAATCGCCTACTGAGCTTCAAGTTCCCCAAAAGACACCATCTTCGAACGCGGGAAATGACGGTAACCGTCGTGGTAATGTCATCAATATGACCGACGAAGAGGCGGCCTCGGAACCTAGTGAGAAGCCAGCAGACTATTCGAAACTGCTAGAGACCACGGAGAAGGACCTCGGATGGCATGGAAAATACGATAATGTGTCCGAACGGCGTCAGATAACTCTCGGAATCGAAGTGTCTTTCAAGATTGGGAAGCTGTTGGAGCGTCTCCGAGGGTATATGGAGACCCACCAGTCCTTTCCTAATCGGTCACATATATTGACCGTTATGCGCGAGATATTGGTGGCTGTGCTTCAAACTGAAGGATCGCGCATCGGACACGAGGTTCGCAGTAGCGCGTTTGAGTATGACGCAAACTTCGTATGGGCCGTCGAAAAGTTGACAGATGACCAAAGGCGTAAACTCAAGGCTCTGGACGGCGGCAAATGGATAAAGGCATTGCAAGAACTTATTGAGCTAGCGAACGGACACTGCATTTTCCCCAAATTGCGAAAGGCTTTGCTCATGATTGACCCTGATGCCGCCGCTGAAGACCCAGACGACTCCGAATAGGAGGCTCAGTCGTGCTACAACGGAGCCTTCTTTTACCCCTCGTAGCTCGTGCTTTGTATCTACAGCTGGAGGGAAGACTATCAATCTCCAACGTCGTTTAGCCGCTGCTTGGTACTGGTATTTCCTGTTGCCGTACCAGCAGGCGGCGAAAGGGACGGGAAAGCAGGTGGCTTTAAATATGCGGTAAATGGAACACAGACAAGACGATTTCTACGGGCGTCCAGTCGACCAAAGCCATCAATGCGAATTTGTCGCATCAACTAAAATTCTTTCGCATAGTCTTTAACCAATAGCTACGGTCTTTTAATCCACCGTACATGCAGTCGCATGTATCCACTGCCGAATGCCGATTCTTCCATCAAAGACATCTATGTGAAGTTACGGGATATGCAGTGGCTCCTTGTGAGACTTCTAATTGCCCTTCCATCCGTTTCTAGTCTACCTACCAACAAAGGGCGTGAGGCTGTGCCACACAATCATCTGGCCCTTCAGCTCAGGCTGATCAGTGGGCTATGAATTTCTGTAAGCGGCTTAAACGGATCCTGTCAATCCTTGAGTTGTGGTTGGATCCCTCGCTTCCACTTGGCATTAGCGCTAGATTACTATGGTATCGGGCAAAAGTTTTAAAACACTGTCATGTAGCTGTGGGCTGTGCTAGTAACCACGCTACGTATATTAGGTGTAGCTTTACATGGGTTAGACTCCATACGTGACAACAAGTAACGCGTTTCCAACCTCGATAGAAGCTTCCTGACCCACATACCTAGCAGTGTTTTTAAACTTACCCATAATACCGTAGTAAGCACACCGCATGCAGCAGGTGCCCTGGGCATCCCATTGCCACTCTGGACGCTCAGCCCTAGATAGAAGTAGGCGGCTTTTCCTCGACTCGTCGGATTTCCTCATCCTATCAACACATTTCTGGCACTTCCTCACCACTTCGACTGCAGCACCGTATCCAGTATCATCGTCCTCTCTCGCCAGGCAGCTTAGCAGAGTGCACGGGAAAGAATGGCGATCACTGAGCCTATCAAGGGGCACCCGTTGCAACCTGAGCCTTCAGAGGTCGACGACACTACGTGTCCACCCTACGATAACTCGTCGCCCCAGAAGTCGCCGCTACTCGGAAACCCCGAGGACTTCGATATCGAAGCGCAGCAACCGCCCCGATATCATCCAGGCCTCGGAGACGGGCAGGACAATGCAGCCGCGTTGGCCGAGGGAATGCGATTCCAAGAATCCGCCGCCAGGGCTCGGCCAAGATGCGCCGCTGAAGCGCTGCGGCCGAACCTACGTTGCCCGGGCCCGGTACTAGCAGTTATCCAGAAGCTCTGCCACCTCACGTTCTATCTGTTCTTCAGCGCCTTGGGCTTGTTTGCCGCGTTATTCCTCCTTATCGGCATGGGCTTTGTCCTGATCAAGTTCGCTACGGTGGCCGTCTGGATATGGCGGAAGGTTGGCTTGATCTAGAATGGATGCCTGGGCCCTAACGAGTACCCGGGTATGTACTCGTTGAAATGCCTCGTGCACGGGGAGGACTGGGCATCCAAAGTCCTCAGTAAGACTACTTTGGTGCAACTTGCCCTTTTCAAGAAATTGGTCTAGGTCACTGTGAGAGCATTCAGGCCGCATGATGTGGAACCCGTGGCCGGGAAGGATGATAGCCGCACATGACAACTCACAAATAAGGCCATATGGAAATCGAATTGCGGTTGTTTACTGTTCGGTGCACGAAGTAGCATGTTCCTGTACCTACCTATTGCTTCCATTCCCAGACACATATGCGCATATACGCCATGCAAAACCGTGCAAGGCTAGCGAATTCCCGGCACTTGACCATTAAGGCTTGTATTCCAATTACGGCTCCCATACTGGCCTCTTTTCCAGCCAAGCACGGCATCTCAATTTTGCATCTGGAGTCTGGTATACTATGAACGTGTGAGCCAGACGCTCATTTGGCCACATTGCCCACCTTCGGATCTGCTCAATCTTGATCGCGCCTTGCCATCAAGCCTACGACTCCTCGAGTTAGTTGCCCTGGTGAACACATGTTCTTCTAACGGCTATGGAGGCTGTGTCGAAGGGGCCCTGTATTGCATAACTCCCGCATCGCATATAGCAGGATGCTGCTGCATTGCCGGGGCGTACTGAGCCGGGGTTTCGATGTAAGAACATTGGTTTCAACGGTACTCGGCGCTAGGCTTTATAGGTGTTGTCGCACCTAAGTAGGCATGGAGGTGCTGTCCGTCGCTGTGTCGCACGTCAAGACTATATCCGATGACAACTCGTCGCACTGGTCGGAGGAAAAGGGGTCGATGCTGGTGGCTTTCCTGAGCCTGTAATAACTCTTTCCCCGCATTACGCTAGCTGGCGGGTGGCTGCATTTTCCCCGCTATCCCCAGACTTGACCTAGGAAGGAAAGCTAAAGCTAAGCGGTTGAAGCGGTTCTCTAAAGACATTTTAAAGCTTCATGTACCTACCTGAAGTGAGATTTTCTGGCCGAGCCGGTATGTTGTAATGTACTTTTACGATCAGTATTTTTGTCAAGTAAAGGAGCACCTAAGATGAGACATCACCGTTTTGCTGTCTTACCCAAGTCTACACAGCCGTGAATGAGTACGCTAAAGCCAGCCACTGACGAAAAGCACCGAGCTACTCTCTAGCACTAGGTAGCCTAATACGACTGCAGCTATTGATAATGACGTCTAGTAACCGGCTACGTCGGGCTGGAGTCGGCAGCGCTTTTACGCGCGCAACTTTAGCATTCCTATCCCGTAATAGAGGGGACTATGTTGTAATCACCGAGATTAACCAGAAGTGGCCTAGGGTGCTCTTTACCGTACCGGCGCCGTAGGTACTCTCCTTGAACAAGGAGCTATACGGGCCCAGACAGTAGGAAGCGACCAAGCGAAGCTCCCATTATGCGAGGGTCAAAGGTTGCTGCCGGTCGCGCTAAACCCGTATAGTTAGCGCAAGAGGTCCCACGACTTCACCCCACCGCCCGCGTTCTCACACCCGTTTCTAACCGCCGCGAGCCACTTCTGCAAGCTCCGGATCCCGCGGATAGCCGTGTTCCGCGGCCTGGGTCAGCTGCGGATTCCTCTGGTCGGCGTCGCCCCGAGACGCGCCCAACTTTCAAGCGCCGCTACGCGTGCCGCCCGGACCTCGAGGTTCGCATCTACATGCCCACCATCCGCCGGCGGGGTTGTACGAAAAATGAAAAGGGAGAGGGCGGCCAGAAGAAACCGTCCCGCGGGCCAGGCGAACGGCCGCCCCTCCCATTCTACTTCGACGTGCGCGGCGGCGACGTGTTCTGCGTGGAGTAGGCCGCGCGGACGGGGGATGCTCGTCGAGGCGCTCAGCTACCGCAAGCCGCCGGCTTACCGGTTCCCGACGGCGGTGCGCGACGTGGCGGCGCTTCCGGTCGAACGGGCGCGCGGGGTATTGTGCGGGGGTGTCGTCGCTGCTGCTGGCCAAGATCGGGGGTCAGAGTCGTCGCCGCCTCCTACCCCGTCGTGGACTTCGCGTCGCCGGCGCACCGGAAGTACACCGACCACCTGTTACCTAGGGGAGACGGGCAAGCGTGATGGAAGGGCATGTATTAGTACGACGCCATCGCCGTCGGCCCCTTCCTCGACTGAGGGTACGTGCCCGCTGCTGGCGCGCCTAATGCCTTGGATAACAACGATGTCACCTCATATATAAGATACTGTAGCGAGACGACGCTGGGGATTATGAACAAATATATACACATATATATCTATGTCATTCTATACACGTCCATATAGTAGTATGTAAATTAGCATAAGATCTAATTATCCATAACTCTAGTTAGCCACTTTCTCTCCCGCCGGCCGATCATCCTCCTTCCGGAGGCTATCAAGACCAGTTTTGTACTCCTTGTGCTCCTTGCTGAGCACATTGGAGCCTATGAGAGGGCTCACAAGGAGACCTACCCCGGCCACAGCAGTAGAGAATATGTATACGTTGCGCAGGGCGTGCCAATACGCAGCCTTCGCAAGATCGCCCTGGTCTCCGGGTAATGATGCGAGTAAACCCACGTTTCCTGCGGCGTTGCCGCCAGACAGCTGATTAGCGATGTCGGGGCCCAGGGCGGCGAGGAGCGACGGATATTGTTTCTCCATGGAATTTTGGAAGATGACGCCGCCGATCACCACGGAGATGGACGTCGAGAGCTGGCGGATGAAACCGAAGGTCGACGTCACGGAAGCGACATCGCGGCGCTCGACTCGTGACTGTAGCGCGACCAAGGGGGCCTGGAAAATCGGGCCCACGCCGACGCCTGCAATGATCTGGTACATGACGATCTTGGCGAAATTGACTCGTGCACCGAGGTCGATGAACAGCCCGAAACCCAAGGTTAACACGAACATGCCGAAGATGATGGCGGGCAAGTACTTGCCGGATTTCCTGATGTAGACGCCGGTGAGGGCCGAGACGATCGAAAGCGAAAGGGCAAATGGCAGCAGGTAGACTCCAGATAACAGGGACGAGGCGCCGAGAACAGCCTGGAAATAGAGCGGCAGCCAGTAGCTGCCCGAGATGAACACCATGCCGTGGGAGAAGCAAATGATGAAGGCGAGGATGTTCTGCCAGGGCGTGAATAGCCGCGCTGGTATAATCGGAAACTCGGCGAATTTCTTCTCGAACAAGTAGAAGAGCACGATGACGAGGGCACCGAAGACGATCAGGCAGATCGTGGTGGGCGAGTTCCACGGGTAGGTGATACCGCCGAACTCGAGACCGAATAGGAACATCAGCGTTCCACCAATGATCAGCACACCCCCCGTCCAGTCGACGGCCGCTAAGCCCTGTCGCACGGGCGTCTTGGGGTTGTGCAACTTCAGCACGAACACCAGGACCGCAAAGCCCACGCCAGAGATCGGCAGGTTCACGTAGAAGCACCACCGCCAGGTCACCTGGCTCGTGAAGACGCCGCCGAGGACCGGCCCGATTGCCGACGCGAGCGCCCACACCATGCCCATAACACCATAGTAGATGCCGCGCCGGCGCAGGGAGAACAGGTCGCTGATGCAGATGTTCACGAGGACCCCGATGCCGCCGCCGCCGACCCCCTGTATCGCGCGCGCCGCGATCAGCATCCCCATGTTGACGCTCACGGCGCAGAGCAGCGACCCGATCCAGAAATTGGCCACGGCTGCCAGCAGGATGGGCTTGCGCCCCCAGATGTCGCTGAACTTGCCCCAGGAGGGCACCGAGACGGCGTTGGCCAGCAGGTACGCGCTGCCGACCCACGTGTAGCCCAGCGGCGACTGGAACTCCTCGGTGATGGTGGGTATCGCGGTCGTGATGATGGTCATGTCAAGGGCGGCGAGGAAGAGGGCCGAGCAGAGGGCCGCCACGATGAGGTTCGTCTCAAGCGGCGTCCGCTGCGCTTCGGGCTCCGCCTCATCGGGAGGAGTCGGCGTGGAGTCGTCGGACGGCATGCCGGATTCGGCTGCCGCGTCGCCGTCGTTGTCGCTGGCGGATGGGTCCATCGGCGCCTTTTCAACGTCCAGGGCTGCGTCGCGTTCTGGGTCACGCAGACCCTCGTCCCCACCCGCGTCACGTGTCGTCATGATGTGGAATCCGAATGTATCCGACTGTTTTCCTTCCCGGGCTGTCAATATTGCTAAGGCTCGATCGAGTACTTCGAAATTGAATTGAAGGATCACTATCGAAGATGTCTCGGGGCAGTAGCAACTAAGTAGAACGCACGGTCCCGCGTTCCAGTCACCTAGGCTAGGATTGCGATGACTGGAACCGAGTATCAAATGCTAGGGGCCCTTGACGCGAACTCAATGAGCAATCGTCCGTTCTATTGTACTTCTTTTACTTGCTATTGTGTGAAGATGGCAAATACTGATGACGATCTCGAAGCCCATTCACTCGGTCGCAGAAAACCGATGACGACATATACCACAGCCTTCATGATGGGAATTAGCTTTCCACAATGAGGAGATTCAACTGCGGACGGGAAAAATGCTTAAATATGTAGTTATGTGGGAATGCTAGTTCGATGGAAATAAGGCGGAGCCGAGCGCGAAACTCGAAGACCGAGTTGCAATGCGATGCGAATGCGGATCCCGATGGGGGACGGGGGCTCGCCAATCCGGAGGGCCCACAACCCCCCTGAGTAACTCTTATTAGTGGTTAGTGTGTAGGATTACTTGCGGTGTCGTCCAGGCTTTCCGAGAAAGGGGGACAGGGGGACAGGGAGACAGGGAGACAGGGGGACAAGGGAACATGGATGGATGCAAGTCAGACCCGGAAGAGTCCACATTGTGGACAAGGATAAGATTTGTTATAAGCGTTTCGCGCTTTTCGGCTTTTACGTACTTAGCACGAGGCACAATATTTCCTTTGATCCCATGTCATTTTCACGCAAGAGTGCGGGGGTTCGTCTTGCAATCCCGATTAGTGCATCTATAAGATCTTAATTCCGGATTGACTCCCTAATAAGCTAGGCTACTTCCCCTCGAGAAACATTTACCCGAAGTAGTATCGTCCTTGCAAGTGGCTTGACTTATTATTTATGAAGGAGGATGACCCAAGTGACTCGCGATTCTTGTGGTGATATGGTACGCAACACGTGCACTGAGTCACTATCGGAACCACCTATCCGATCCAACTAGTACCGGCATCCACGCATAATTACTGGACATTTGATGTTTGACTATGGGATAAAGCGATCCTTTCACCACTGGAGTCGCAGCAATGAGCGGGACATTTATCGTCCCAACATATGGCTAATCCGCTGCTTGAAAGTTGCATGATGGCGATAGTCCTGCATAGCCCCGAGTTCCAGGTACGTCAGAGCATGAAATAACACCCAATAGCCATCTTCCATACCAGCCTCTTTAGCCCAGTAGACGAGATGCGTAGGCTTGGCTGGATGTCTGATGTCGTGTATGACCGAAGAAAGAGAGTGGGCATAGTAGTCGTTGACATTCCAGGATTGTTGCCCCTTGGAGGCCCCTGGCTCCGTTGATCCCGCGTCTTTATCGTGAGTGCCAAGGATATTCATCACTTCAAACCAGTCTGCCACTGGAATATCCCATCTACCTTCTAGATACGAGTCTGCAAATTCGGAGAACGGCTCGAGAAATGCCGTATGCTTAAAAAGTCCTTGAGCCCGTTGGCCAGCGATAAGGTCGGATCTGAGGTCGAATACCGGTGCTAACGCCGCAGCTGCTTTATCGTGGTCTGGATATCGCATCTTAACAATACGTCGGATTTGCGTCTCGGCCGAAGCCGGTGACTCCTTTTTCGGTCTTAAGACTCGACGGCCCTTCTTTGTGGCCTTTCGACGGGGTCTCCTGACCCTTTGTTGCATTGGCAATGCTGCTCATTGCGGGTTGTGGGTAGTGTATTGTTTTCTTAACACTTCTTAGATTATAGCAAAAGATCGGGCGCTCGAACTGCGTTAGTAGTTCAAGCGTAATATAGCTATATATTCCTACAACACTAAATTGAGAATCCTAATTAGAGAAATTGACGTGCAGTAGGCAGGTTTAAATGGATGATATGTATCATGGGCTGCTTTGGGTTCGCTCCCGAAAGACCTAGGCGGTTCTATCTCTTTGTTCTTTTGTTGTATAGAAACAAAGCACTACGCTTTGTCGGGTGACAACCGATGCTGCACTAGAAAACTACGGTTAATCGCCCGAATTAGAGTTTAGAAGAAGAAAATCCTAGATGCAATCTATTTCGTGCCATAATTAACTAGGATTCCACCACAACCCTCATGCGAAGTCCTCGCATAATTTGCAGTAATTAACAGGAGTCTAGGATTTTGGCCACCATAAACAGCCTTTAGAAGCTAGATTAAACGAAGGCTCTATCAAGACTAACAGAGTACAACTCTCCATGGTGTTGAAGAGGTGTCTTTTCTTGGTTGCAAGCAAACATAATCCTCCGTTTCTCTCATGGCATTGCCCTGAGATACCGTACAATGCGTGCCCATAACGTGGAGGCGTTGTCGGCCAGTATTTGCTGATACTGATTCGCAGTCATGTTCATGGGAGGAGCGATAACCCGGTTGACGCCGCCGTTTCTCACTGCCCTGTTGTACTCCTTGAGGTAGCTGCGTGGATACTGCTGCTTGAAATCTCGGGCGTAATCATCCTGGAAGACGCTGAGCATGTCGAAGAGAACCCGGGCTGCGGCCCATTTGTCGACCCTTTCCCAACGTATGTCGTAATCCCGGTCGGGGACACTGAATTTCCCGCGTGTGTTGATACCCTTCTCCCTCTTGAGTCCAGGCGTCTTGTCGTTCTGCGCCTGCGGGCCGTCTTCGTATTCGGCTCTGTGGTAGGTCAGGCGGAGTAAGGAGCCGCGGATGTGGTCAAGTTGGCCCCATGCTTGCCTTTCCACCTGGTAGTGCTTGCGGATTTAAATGTATTGAGGAACGTTCACGACGTGCGTCAGAATACAGTCGATGTGGTTTGCAACATGCTCCCAGGGAGGTAGCCTCGCGAACGGAACGTGCATGAGGTAGTTGACCCGATACCAATCCCACGCCTCGTCAAGCTCCGCGCTGTCATAGAACCTGGCGATGTCCCTGGCGACGTGTCTTGAATCTGTGTGTTGGTAGTTAGTCTCCCCTGAGCCCAGCCATAAGTTTGCTGGTATATCAGAGGATACCGTGTATTGAAATCATACGCCGCTAGAATCGCACGAATTAGTATTCCATAAGCTGGTCAGATACTAGGGAGAAGTCACCCTATGAAATACTGACATCCTGTTCGGATATATGACCGCCATCGTCCCGACCGACCCAAGGTGGGCACTGTAAAGGTCGTCATGCTGAAGTTGGATCGCCTGCTTCGCTACCATCGGATATTGTTTGACAGGATCTCGTGCAAATCTTGCAGAGATCTCACTTTCCCTCTTGTGTTTTTTATATAATATTTCGGAGTTGTGCCAGGAACTCGGTGAAAATGTGTAGGTTGGCTGGCCGCATCCGGTAAGCTCATTGTGCTTCTCGACGACTCTCGGATCTCAGCCACACAATATGATGTCTTTATGACTGTCTAGCGTAATGTGCTCCGCTAGGGATGGTTAAAATCCAGAAGCTTAGGGTTCATTGTCCGCACGTGAAGTGATATTCGGTTGCTCGAATAATAATTAATGTCCAATATTGATTTTGTTGGATTAGCCTTAAAGGCAATCATCGGTGACAGCGGACATGGAAATTATACATACACATGGGTCTAAAGATGATTGTGGTAATATCCTAGCTTTTGGCTGTCAATGTAATAGTAGCTGCGTAATAAGACAAGATTACTTCATCCCAATGAAGTGGCCGGACTTCAGTTTGGACATAATGAATTTCAGGTCTACGGAAGCAACACAGTACCTAGACTTGCATAACAAAGGTATATTTATCTAGCTCCAATCTGCACAGTCAGTAAGGGGCCGCCTAGCTCCTGTCCCACCTTATATCCCATCAGTACGTACTACCCCGTAAACTAGGCGACGGGGGATATTTATAGACCATTCAAGATATTCTGGGCTCTTATGGCCTCCCCTTCGCTGACGAAATCAAGCTGTGATTCAAGACATTAGCATCCTATACCTGGTGAGCTCGAGCCTGATGGCCGGTAAAGGTGAGAGGAGACCGTAACCTACCATCACGACGTTCGCCACCCGGCCATAGTTGCTCTCGCATATATCAGTCTGCCTCGTAATGGACGCGACGGAGTTTGTGTCTTGAGCATCGTCCATAGCCGGGACGAGTATATTGAGGAGTGGCAGCCTTATGTTTAGATTATGATTGGCGAAAATCATACGCCCGTCCGCGGATGCACCAGCGGGCCTGTCAATATCGCACTGATAAAAGTTGTCCTCCGTGGGGCTGAACGGCGTCTCGAAGTAGTAGCGGAATTGATCGAGGATATACGGGACTTTGTTAGCGTCCGCACCGTAATCTGCATTCACAGTTAGTTACTTGTCGTCGTTTACCGTGAGCCCCTATCTCCTTAACTTACCCATGAATACGACGAGCCTCGTTCCGGCATCAATCATCTCCCCAAGCGTGGGCCACTCCGCCAAACTAAGATCCCCATCTGGCTGGAAGGCGTAATCAATCATCCCGGTTTCTTCGAACTGTTTCCCATACTCAGCCAAGTCAAGACCGTCTGCATGATTCGTGATGAGCAAGGTGGCAACTTCGCGTGGATTGGCATCCAGCTTCCCCTTTATAGACAGCAGTATCTCGGAGAAGTACCCTGCATCCAACAACAAGCAGTCCGAGTGGCACTGCTTTAGCTGGCCGTTCCTGTTATGGACCTGGGTCGTAAAATAACGGACCCCCCGGTCGAAATGGGCTTCCGGATACTCAAACTGGTTGTGGAAAGCTGTATCGCCCACGAAAGCGGCATTGTGTGCCGCTAGGAATGAGACCTCGCTATACCGTCGGCTACAGAGCTCCGCGAAACCATTGCAGTTCTGTGCAGATGCAGCTGCTACGAGTACTAGCAGCGAAAGAACGTGTGCTTGCATTTGAGCGTACTGCTAGGGGAAGCAATGCTGGCAGCACGGGCTGTTCTTGTCGAAAGTCTATGATGGCAAGAGCCCGATAGCGATGCAAGTTTGGGAGCGACTGAGGCTTGAAGCCGCTGATCGAGATATCTTTTCGGAACTCAGCTATGCTATGGACGTAGGGCGTATTAAGGTTATTCCTGAAGGAAGTATCTAACATGGGCATATACTGCATTTATATAAGCTGTATCCTCTGTAGCTCTACCACCATATAGTACCCTATACCGGTGATCTTCTTTGAAAAGTCCGGGATTTGTTCCCTAATTGGCTCTCTTAGGATAGTCCTCAATGTGGTCACTAAAAATTGTAAGTGATGATCTTAATTGAGCTGCTCTATTCGCCCAAGGGACCCCCGTTTCTTGTGTGTGTTTAGACAAGCTAAGAAGGCCAATGGTGATTTGGTGGTTCAGAATCCATTTTCCGGTGGCATGGTGTTGCATTACATTGCGGGGATCGACTACCACCTTCTCCTCTGTTCGCTCTACCTCGTGCAGAAGCCGCCCATATGATTGGGCTGGTGCATTTTGTCCTTTCATAGGACCGGGCTACCGCCGTGTTATCTGCCTATCTAGGAAGTTCGAAACTAGGTGCATGGAGAATCAAGATTAACCCCTGGATTGGGCTTGGCGATATTCGCCGAAAATCAGAAGCTAGAACGGCCATTTCGGCAATGTTATAGCGGCACATCTGCTTCACCTAGCCAGTTGGCCCTATTCTATCGTCAACCGGAAAGATGGCGTATAATAACCAAGAAATCGCTACGACCACTCCAGGTGATGCCACTGTGCACCGTCTCGTAGTATTATGGTTTAGTTTGGGACTACCTTCACACTGGGAAGCCCAAAGTCCTGCAAGTGGAGCCCCCTGGTAGTAAATCAAAATATAAATTTATACCGGTGCTCATGGACGCCTTTAAGGTAGTATCAAATCCTTAAAAGCGTGAACTGAGGCAGATGGAATCAACCAGCATGCGCTGGACGGCAATTCAGGCAAGGTAACCGTGGGCAGCCTCGAGTGGGAGCGCGCAAAGGAGCTCGCGAATAGGTACCGGGAGATGTGGAGGCGGCAAGCCGCACTCAGAGGCAAACGGCTAGCGGAGCTTGAAGCGTCGGGGGCAGAACACGCCATGCAGCACGCCATGGCCTCTCCTGCCGCTGCTACTCCGGGTCAGGTAGCGCCGGGCAAGGACGCCCCAGGAAAGAGCAGAACGGGGGGGAAGAACTCATGACGGAGCAACTTTCGGATTGGCGCGCAGCAGAAGAGACGGGCTTGATCCCATAGCCTAGACGGACGACACCCTCGCTACATTCATCATCACTACATTTGATGGAACTCGCCGAGGTAGGATGTGAGATGCGCGACCTGGAGATCGCGCGAGTAGAAGGCTGGAGGAAAGGCCGGACTACCGGGGCCTTTGAGGGACTTACCGCTCGAGCGACCCGGTACAAGATCGAGATGCTGGCCGGAGATCAACGCTGAGGCGGGCTTAAGGTAGAGAATCAAGAGAAGAGGATGCGAGGTATCCGCAAAGGGCTTCCAGGGAGGCTGAGACTGACAGGAAAGCACTCCGGAAGAGAGACCGGATAGTACGTCGCCTCATCGCTGCCGGCGCTGGCGAAGCTACTGAGCGCCTTCTCTGCGGAATGGAGCAGCGGGCCATTGAGCCCAGCACGGAGCTGTTTCAGCTTCTGTATGAGGATGAAAAGCAGGTCGTATTCGGTCCCGAGCTCGACCCCGAGGATGGCCCTCATGATGAGGCCCTGTCCGAAGGGGACTCTGTGCTCGCGTCCGAGGATGGTCGCCATGATGTGGCCTTGTACGAAGCGGGGCGTTTGAGAAGAGGAACCGAGGAGGTTGTAGTCGATCCCGAGGTCGGGTCCGAGAATGACAATGGTGACGAGGCCGTACACGATGAGGCCCTCTACGAAGTGGACGTTGTGCACAAGGTCATTAGGTGCTGGGGCGTTGAGCGTTCTCTCGGAGACGATAATTAGGCCAAATACATGTGATATGATTCAGATTAGCGGGCATGCTAATGGAGGTGGCAACGGGGCCGGGAAAATATTTAATAGATAGATGATGACTTTCATATCTTGTAACTGATGACTTCAAGGACTCTTATTCGGCTCGTACATCGATACAGAGGCAAGGATGTATGTCTGGAAAGGCCTTGAAGCGGCTGGAGCACGACGGTATGTCTGTATAAGGTGACTTCAGATCGCAGCTCAAAAGGATAGCTCGTCATCCAACTTGGAAAGACTCGTTGAACCCCTAGGCACCCCGTTTAAACATCCCCTGAGTATTTTGACGATGTGAATGATCTCGGTGAGGTTCACTGATGAGCCCGTTATCGGCAACGGAATCAGTTGAGAGTCTAGATGCAACAAACTCCATGACGTCCATATATTCGGCCTAATAGCATTTATGGGTCTGCGTCGGCTATCATTGCGAAAGATACCAATTCCGCTGCATCGCCATCCACAGCAGCGCAGAGCCAGCCGTAACAAACGGAATTATCGCTTCTCGAAGCCTTGCCGTCTTGTAGACGTACACCTCTGTCACATAGAGGAAGAGCACTCCACCAAACGTGCAGGTGGTAAGATCGTATACTTGTGGGTTGGTGATGTAATACGCGCCGTAGAACCTGATGAGGCTCGTGTAGATGTTCTTGACGCCGTACGTGTGGGCCAGCAGCGGATGCGCTGGCGGTGCCTCCGGGCCGCTGAACATCCTCAAGGCGGTACTTGGCTTGCTGGTGTAGCAGACGACAGTGTGAATAGCGGCCGAAAGACCCGTCTGCGAAGTAGTCAGACTAGTCCATCGTAAAGCGCACCGAAGTGCACTCACATATATCAGAAAGTAGGGCAGGATGCCCTCCTGTCTCGGCAGAAGTGTGGAGAGGAACCCCATTGCTAATTAGGATGGCGGATCCGTCTAGAGTCTAGACAATCGGTATACCCTAGCGAGACTATCTGTTACGAAGAGAATGGTATGTCGATATCAGTAAATATGGGAAAGATATCTAGCAGCAAAAACAAGGCCATGGAGGGTGCGAAGCGCTACCTACGCATGCGCATGAAGGAGAAATGTTGGGTATTTCTCCCCTCACTGGCCAAGTCATACGTAATACTTTTCCCGCTTATTTCGGCCGCTAGCACGGTCCATATCCACCAATTGTTCCCTTACGTGACGGGCGCGCAAGAGCGGCCGGCTTTCCCGTCCTGTTCACTCTGACGCGGAATGTCTACCGGTGGTGCGACCAGGACAACGATCGAGGCGGTCTGTATACTTTATGCCGTCTCCCTATTGAAACGCTAAGAAGGTCTTGGCCATGTTCCGCCACTGATGAAGGCTGTACCCTCAGACAGGACACTGTTGAGCCGTGGACTAATTAGAGCCCGCGCTGAGCGATAACCGTTATTAATAGATGGCCGTTGTCAGCCCATATAACGGTTGTAAGCCCAGACAACGGTTGTCATCCTCCTTAAGCGGTAGCGGCATTCGCGCTAACCATATATGGAGAAGGGTCCACTTTGGGCTCGATACATAGGAGGAACGTGGTGCAACGAGGGTTGCAACTGTTGCTGCAACTAGCTTTCTGTCCTGAATAACCGTTAGCAACCGCTTGTTTAGGCCATATATGGCTAGGGCAACGCCGAATTGGCCTAAAGGTGGCAGGAAATGGCGTTGCAAATCTAGCTTTAATACCACGGGTGCGCTCTCGTTGTGATGTATATAATGTTGCAATTTGTACCACTGACATATGTTGGTACAATTATAGCAACCATAGAAATAGCATTAAAGCAACATCATTAACAACGATAATAATAATCGTAAGCTTTACCACCTTACTATTTTATGATAACTAACGCGATTTTAACGCAGTTGAAGCCATATACGCGTTTTCGTAATAGATATTGAAACCCAGTTTGAATATGTTAAGAATTAACGCCTTCTGCTTTCTCGCCGCTGCTTGAAGGTGCCGAACGCCTTCAACAAGTGGAATAGCATAAAGCGCTGCGCTAAGCGGTAGGAAACAACAAATGAATTAATGGGGGAGTTTTTGCATAGTTACGACATGTATGGGAACATATACCTATACTAGCCGCGTAGGAATCATGCAGGGCGGTTTAGGTAACTAACTAAAATATACCCCTGCGACCTGTACAGTCTTTTTTCGAAGCCTTAGCCGCAGCTGCGCCTCAGGCGCAGCCACAACCGCCAAAGTAGAGCCTGATCTCGATGAGGTAATCGGCAAGTTGGATTATCGGAAGCTTCGTTGACCGAGGTGCGGCTCCGCATTGGCAGGGAACAGAGCTTGGCGCGCCTTCGGGGCATAATTCTTAGTGTCCGATCTGCTCCTGAGTAATTGGTAATAGTGGGATCTATCAGGGCTCACGAAGTCCTTGCCTTGCTTTTAGGCTAGCGGCTGATGCCGACAAGACATGTCAGGTTTCGGAAAGTACCCTAGGAGGCTACGATACAACCGTCGGGCTCACTCCTATTAATAAGGAGTAATATAGCATTTGGCGGTAGGGTATATCCGAGCGCTGTAGAGAAGAGGAACTAGACGCTGTCAATCAAACTATGAACTACCGTTCTGACCCTTACGACACAGTTAGGTTTTTATGACCATTTCCCTCCCCAAGGTCAATTGGCGGCTGCGGGAACTCGATCAACGTCATTGCTTCCCCGGACAATTCGAAACTGGCCGTAGCACGCGTCGGCACATCCAGGAGAACCTCATACTTTCCTGGATACAACACCGTATGTCCCTTCTCATCCACACGAGCTAGCTCGCCCAGTGTCCAGCCCATCGCGACATCGTGCGATTCACCTGGCTCTATACCTCTGAGGCGCGTGTATGCTACAAGCTCCTTTATCGGGTGAGGAGCAGGACCATACCCTCCTGAGAGGAACAGAAGAGCTACGAAATCCGATGTCATGTTTCCGGTATTCTGGACTGAGATAGTAATAGGCTCGAATTCGCAAAGGTCGAGGTACTTCAACGTGCACTCGCCTAGTAGGTCGCTAATGGCGTACATCTTCCCAATGGGGCCTTCTTCTCGGAAGGTCGCTTCAAATGTTGTGTAGTGTAACCCGAAGCCGAATGGCTGCACATCACTCTCGTACCACTTATATGTCCGTCCAGGGTTTTCATCACTGGGTCTCAACGACATGTCCGTCATCGGCACTTGATCGACGTAGTCGGCTGGGTAGACCGTGGTGGGTAAACGGCCTGCAGGGGAAGTAGTCCCAGTCAATATGTCGAATACGGCAGTACCTCCATCCTGACCCGGGAATCCTGCCCATAAAATGGCCGACACGTTATTGTTATTCAGAATTGGCGTGTCGTCATTCTGATTCCCCAGTTCAACGACTATGCATGGCTTTCCCAAGGCACAGATGTCTTCTATCAGGGCTAGCTGAGCCGATGGCCACGCGATCGACGTCCGGTCGCGGCCTTCCGCCTCTATTGAAAGGTCGTTTCCTCCAAAATAAATCACAATGTCGGCTTGGCTAGCAGCCTCCAGTGCCGGTCCAGTCCAAGTGTCCTGGTCAGAAGTAGTTTCGGCGATAGGACCTGTCGCGATGAAGGTGCTCCTGCCGAGACTCTCGGCAGCGACCAGTGGACCGTGGAAGTATGGAGGCGGCCCAGCGTAGCCACCGAGCATAGCCGTAGTACCATTAGACCAGAAACCGATCAGCGCAATCGATGCATTGTCATCTTCTAGAGGTAGCAAGCCGTCGTTCTTCTTTAGGACAATCCCTGCTACCGCGGATTGAAGCGCCAGGGCTTGCGCTTCTGGTGTGTTCACATCCGCCCATCCTAGGGCTCGATACGGGGAACTATCTGTGGGATCGAAATATCCAGCACGTACCAGACCTTCATACAACCGACGGAGCGCCTGGTCTATAATCGGTTCTGGGAGTAATGATTGGTCCCATGCCCCCTGCACGTCCGTGATAGAGTCGAACTCGCAGACGGTATCTGTTCCAGACCTTAATGCAATGGCGGCTGATTGCGCGGCTGTCTCGGTATAATTGTGGTCACGGTGGAAGTTGAGAACCGCGTCGCAGTCGCTCGTGATATACTGGTTCTCATCCGTCCATTCCCAGAAGTCGCGTAAGACCGTCTCCATCAAATAAGTACTGGCACAGGCTGGAGTCCCATTGACCGAGTTGTATGAGCACATGATGGATTTGACCTTGGAATCTCGAGCGCACTGTTGGAACGGCGATAGGTAGTATTCTACAAGGTCTTGCATCCCCACAACGGCATCAAATTCGTGTCTGGTAATCCCCTCCCAGTTCTCGAGATCATAAGCAGCATAATGCTTGCATGTGGCAAGCACCTTGGTGACGTTCTCCGTCCCTTGTAACCCATCTATCAAGGCTTTGACGTAGCCTCTGATGCGAAAGGGATCCTCGCCCGGGGTTTCTGCCCCTCGGCCCCATCGGGGGTCCTTGTATGGGTTCATGTTGGGCGTCCAGTAATCGAGACCTGCCAGTCCAGCATTGCTGAATGCTCGGGCTTCCGTACTGATTACCTCAGCTATGGCATGAAGTAGGTTGTCGTCAAAAGCAGCAGACATCAGTATGGGATTGGCGAAGGACGTAGCATATGAATACTCTCCTGAAGGTGCGAAGGCGACACCTGGAGAGTAGCCGACTCCGTGAAGGGCCTCATTCCACCAGTCGTACGGTGCTAAGCCTAGACGCGGAGCACCGGGGCTCTTACTGCATTGCATCGTCAGCTGCGTGTCCGACCACAAGTAGCCAGACACCTACTCTACTAAATTCACCAGCTTCTCCGTGATGTGCCACGCACTTATGAGGGCTTCAGCCCTCTCTGCCGGAGAGGCAGACGTGTCGCACACGAGGTTCGTCGTCAGGATCTCCGGCCCATTGATGCAATCAGGGAACTGCATCTCTGCACGAGCATAGACGCCGAGGAGCGCCGATGCTCTGGCCCAGGCCTTTTGGAGCTTCATTGCGATTGAGTGTCTTAGGCAACTGGCAACGATGGGGAGTAATAAGCCGTCAATAGTGTGATATCTGGAAATAAAGAGTCCTCAGTCCTCAGCGCACGTCAAACGCTAGACAGAAAGTTATTAAGGCTTGGTTCAAGGTTTGTCGCCGGTGAGGGCACGAACGAGAAAGCCAAGTCCCTGATACTGAACAATCCAGGCAATGCAACGGTAGCACCCGGGTTTCCCGGATGTGACGGTTGGACATCATCACCACCCAGCCGCTCGAATCGGCTCATCTTGAATATGAAAATCCTCCAATAGGCCTTGTAACTCACCCCGCCCTCAACTTGGATAGTGCCTGGAGTGAGTGTGCAGGACGTCAATAGCAGACTCCGCACCATGCCTTTCGGCAATAGAGAACCGGCAGAGCTCGCAGCATGATTTTGATGCCGTAAGATGACGATCACGATTTACATCAAATTCCCAAAGATGCACCCAACTCTACACTTCCATAATCAAACAGGGATGTCGTAACAATTGCCGGAGTCCTGGGAATGGAGGCTGCTGGTCAAGGCCCAGAAAAGAGGACAATACCGGCCATTGGTCGCGTACGCACCCACCGCTCCTGGGAATTGTATTATAAGAGAAGATGATTAAGATCGAAGTAAACAAGAGTTCTTCGGCCTATGTCAGAGTAAGCAAAAAGCTACTTGGAACAGCTATAAGAGAAAGCAAGACAGTATAAGGAAGCCAGATCATGGGATATACTTGGCATCCCCTTAACTTGTGTCACCAGTACTTCTAGAATTTGGTCCGTGAGTGAATGGCGGGATGACTAGGTAGGTATGATTGAACATTGACAACAATACGGGGCATTCGTGCATAATAGTAATTATGACTCTCACGTAGGGTTTGGCATTACCCACCTATGGTTACTCATTCACTACCCACAGCGGAAATTAAGAAGTCGTGAAAACTTAAAACTTACGGCTACCTATAGATAATTATTATGTAGGTAAATCCGTATTACTTACGGACCTTTAGTACTTACTTATGGTTGAAGATCTCATTCGTGGGTACTCGTGGGCAGCGTGTGCGTTTGGGTAGTGTAAGCCTTACTCCCACGTTTGGATCAACGATAGGATGGGTATCTAGTAACTCTCAGAAATGTGGTGACTAGTAGGCAAGTCTGTAAGTAGCTGGACGGATCGGTTTGGAAGTCAAATGGGTGTGTTTTTTACCGAATGAACACACAAAACATAATTCCCATTGTTCTATAAACTCTGCGCCAAGGTCCCGCTGGTTCTTTTATGGAAGTTCGAAGCCACATCCCAGCGTGTTGGCCTAATTGCTCACAAAGAACTGCTGGTAGATAGAGGAATATTCTTTCTCTTGGCTCGAACTCTTAGTTGTCCGGATCAGGTAGTTCTCTTCTGTCTCATGATCGACGGAATAAATATGGTTGAAAGAGTAGCTCATTAACCTACTGGAATAGCTAAGGCAGGCTTCTCATGAACTGCTCGCGAAACTGCGGATTCCGCTGTGGAAACATCGTCTAGATGAGTATTTTGCAGGCCTCCCATCATGTACTTTTACGCTAGCTATGATTACAAGGCCCCCGGCGTATCAGGAGGCGGTGCATGGGCCTACGGTCTGAAGAACAACGGGCAGAAGATCGGCTCTCCTTCACAAGATGATTGGAATGCTTCAACACAGGCCGACAGACCATCCTCAACCAAAGATGGCTCCAAGAATGCTGGCCACGGATCAACTTCAAAGTCTCGAAACGCCACTAGTACCAGCCCCTCGGCGAGAACATTGACAGGCCCAGCTACGTCTACAGTATCACCAGCAGAAGCCCATGGCCACATTACATGTATGTTAATTTCGTTTAATTAGCCATATGCAGAACATCTACGATGCGCTTTGGACATGAGGTTACAGCACGATGCTGCAACCCTCGCCGGAGTATAAGTTAAAAACGACGAATATTCCGATAATAGGCTCTTCTTCCTAAAGACTAGTCACCCGCTTATTTCCGATTTCGGGTATTACGATCTAACCCTCAGAGTACTGCAGCTTCGCGTGTTGACGAGAAGGTCGACGGCCTCGTTGTGAGGCTGGAAAATATCCAAAAGATGCTCGTCGGGAGCCTTGATTGTCAGAAAGATCTTCGTCATTACTTAAATGCCAGCACTGAAGCCCGTGAGTATCCCAAGAAGCTTGGTATCAAGGACGCGTTGATCCCTATTAACGTCATATAGAATCTCGACTCGAAGCCACTCTCGACGTTGTAAGCCAAAATGCGAAGCTTGCAGACAAATTGAGCGCAGCCAAGGACGAAAACACCGACTTAAAACTCCATATAAAAGATGCGGAGCGGAATCTCCTTGTCAAGTGTAACGCCATCGAGCAAGACCATCGCGGTGCTCTGCTCATGTATCAGGATCAGCAGCGTACATTAGAAAGCACATACAAGGAGAGACTGGACGCGGCTCAAAAGGACCTTGAAAAGTCATCGAAGCATGCAGAGGATAAGCGGAAGGACGATATCGCAGACTTGAAGCGACAGTATGATGATCGCATGCTTGAGAACACCAGAGCCCTGGAGAAGAAAATCGAGAAGAAAAATGAGTTTGCACAGCAACTTCAAGATCAACTCAACACAGTCACTGAAGCATTGCGAAGCGAACACGAACAAGAGATGAAAGGTTACGAGAAAGATATCCAGAAGCTTCAGGAAGACATCGACAGCCACAAATCTGATAAGACGCAAATGCTTCGGCAGTACAAGGATCAAGCTGAAGCGATCAGAGTGACTGAAAAGATCCTCAATAAAATTGAAAACCAACAGTCCGACAATGACGACCTCAGATTGGCCCATGGTGAGCAACTGAAGTCACTCAAGGCAATTGAACGACGCCTTGAGGAACTATATGCTCAACAGCTGGATAAGGACGGTGTTGTGCAAACCCACGAAGAACAAGCTAGGTCCCTGGAGACTATCGAAAGGCACCTGGCGGAAATGGATGCAAGACAAGTAAGCAAGGAACTTGCTAAGCGGAGATACGAACAACAGGTGCAATTACTGAAAGTAATCGAAAAGCGTCTGGAAGAGATGGATACACGACAGATCGAAAAGCAGCTCTTTACCCAGGGATGCGAGGAACAGGCCAAGTTGCTGAAAGGCATCGAGAGACAGCTTAGGGAGATGAGTGCGCATCAGGTTGATAAGGAGTCTTCTACGCAGAGATACGAAGAGCTGGTGAAAGCTTCCAAGGAAATTGAAAAACGTCTTCAGGAGATTGATGCCCGCCAGCTGGACAAGGAGCAAGCTACCCAGAGATACGAACAGCAGGTTCAAATGTTCAGCAAGATCGAAACTCTCCTTAAGGAGGTGGGCGATCGGCAACAGGATACGCAACACACCGAAGCGAAACAGGAGGAACAGGCAGAAACGCTGGCAAAGATCGAGAGCTTTATCATGAATTTGGACGAGCACCAACCTGACAAGGAGTATGCCGAGCTCAAACATCAGGAACACATCGAACAACTGAGGTCAATTGAGGACTCCATCAAAGCTCTCAGTGCACAAAAACCACATGAGGAACAGCTGACACAAAATCACCAAGAGCAGCTCAAAGCCCTGGGCGGTATTGAGCGGCTCATCAAGGATGTCAGCAATCAGAATCTGGTGCAGCGCCATGAAGAACAAATCCAAGAACTTAGGATGATCAGTGAGGTTGTCAAGAAACTGAAGGCCAGTGGGCCTAACGACGAACTGTTGCAAAATGACCAAATACAGCTTGAAGCCCTAAGCACAATCGAAAACCTTGTCAAAGACCTCGGCAGCCAGGACTTCGCGCAGCGTCACAAAGAGCAGATTGAAGAGCTTAGGACAATCGGCGATGTTGTCAAGAATCTTAATACCCGTGGGCCACACGAGGAACTCGTGAAGAATAATCAAGCGCAACTAGAGGCCTTGGGTGTCATCGAAAAGCTTGTCAACGGCATCAGTGCTCAGGACCTTGCACAGCGTCATGAAGAACAAGTGCAAGAGCTTAGGAAGATTGGTCACGTCGTGAAAGAACTCAATACCCGTATACCCCAGGAGGAGCTCCTAAAAAATGGCCACGCGCAGCTTGAGACCTTGAGCGCGGTCGAGAAACTTATTAGTGGCTTCATTACCCAGGATTTTGCTCAGCGCCATAGAGAGCAGATTGAAGAGCTTAGGATGGTCGGCGATGTCGTTAAGGGCCTTGATATCCGTAGCGCTAGACCTCACGAGGAACTACTCAAGAATGACCAAGAGCAACTTGAGGCCTTAAAAGCTATCCAAAAGCTTGTTGAGGGTAACGAGGCTCTTGACTTCTCACAGACGCACACGGGACAAATCGAGGAGCTTAGGAGGCTGGCGAACGTCGTCCAGGATCTTAATGTCCAGAAACCGAGTAAAGAACAGTTGGCTCAAAACCACCAAGAGCAGCTCAAAGCCTTTAGCTCTCTGGAAGAATTCGTCAGAGCTGTCAGCACTCAGGATTTCGCGCAGCGGCACACAGAACAGATTGAGGAGCTGAGGGGGTTGGCGAACATGGTCAAAAATCTGGATGCCAAGAACGCGACTGGGGAACAGCTAACACAGATCCAACGAGAGCAGATGAAAGCTTTAAGCTCTCTGGAAGAGCTGGTCAAGGGCATCAACACTCAGGATTTTACACAGCGACACGCGGAACAGATCGGCGAACTTAGAGAGCTAGCGAATATGATCAAAACAGACCTTGATGCTCAGAAATCGAACCAGGAGCGACTAGCGCAAAACCACCAAGAGCAGCTTAGAGCCTTAAATGCTGTGGAAGAGCTCGTCAAGGGCATTAGTGCTCAAGACTTTGCGCAGCGGCATGACGAACAAGTCAAATCGCTCATCGAGATCAAGAGGCAACTCGAGGAGACCAGCGCGCAACAGCCGGAAAAGGAAGAGATAACGCAAAAGCACGAGGAACAGATCCGAAAGCTGGAGAGCCTGGAGGATGAGTTCAGCACCCAATTGAAGAAGATAGAGATCGCCATGGAGAAATTAGGACACGAGCAACAAGACAAGGAGTACCTGGAACGAAAGCATCGAGAGCTCCTAGTTGCCTTGGAGAAGAAGCAGAAGGTCGAACCGGATGAGATGCTCATAACCCAGCTTGCAGACATACGACAACTCTTGGACAAAATTGGCAACGGCCAGCAGAGCATACAATCAGCTATTCCGGAGCAGTTTTCCCAGCTACGGAGTGAAAATGTGCCATCAAATATCCTTAGCGCAGAGAGCATGGAGCTATTGAGCAGGTTGCAAGAAGAGAAGGCAGTGACCCAGCAGCAGTTGCAATATGTAACAAATCGTCTAGATCAGGCGACCAGAGACCTTGAAGAGGCGAAGACCCGAGCACAAGACGCCAAAGCAGAAAAAGAAGTGGTCCAACGGAAGATACGAGACATGACAAGCCTCCTAGAGCAAAGGACCATAGCTCTTGAAGACGCACAATCCCGAACGACAGAGGCAGATTCAGATAAAGAAGCTTTGGAGGCGTCGCGGGCGGCTTGGATGCGCGAGAGGGATGATCTACGAAATCAACTAGCAGCCATAACTGCTCAATCAGAGAAGGCTCATTCCGACTTTCAGAAGCTCGTGTCAGAAAAACAGAGAATGCAGGAAGTGTGGGAAGGACAAAAGGCAGCTTTGGAGGTAAAGCATGCGGATTGGATACATGAGAGGGATGATCTAAGAACTCAACTAGCAGCCATGACTGATGAGTCAGCAAGGGCCCATTCTGACTTCAAGGAGCTTGCATCAGAAAAGGACAGAATGCAGAAAGAATGGGAAGGGCAAAACGCTGCGCTGGAAAGACAAGTCGGGGCTTTAAGAGAAAAGACGGATGCAGAGGAGTACCGGCGGCGCAAGCTATTCGAGCAGGTGCAGACCCTCAGAGGCAACATCCGAGTCATGTGCCGAATCCGACCTCCTCTCCCAGACACCCCACGGGACAAACTCGTGGATTTTCATCCTACCAAGGGCGAATACGTCGACCATTACCAGAAGATCGAAGTTGTCGCCGAACGCCTCAGCGCGACAGGTCAACTTCGCGCCACGAGCAAGTTCCTCGAATGCGAGCGCATATTTACCCCTGAACACACCAATAAAGATGTTTTTGAAGAGATTAGCCAGTTGACGATGTCGGCTCTAGATGGTAAAAAGGTGTGCATCTTTTGCTACGGGCAGACGGGTAGCGGTAAAACCTTCACCATGAACCATCGAGTCGGACCGCCGGGTCATGACGATCCCAACGACGGCATCATTCACCGCTCATTGGCCTTGATGTTCGAACATTTCAACTCAAGCAGGGAGCAGTATCAGTACGACATGAAGATGTCTATTGTCGAAGTATACATCAACGATTTGATCGACCTATTCTCCAGCCGTAAGAAGCACGTCATTAAGAACATGGATGAGGCAACTGAGAAAGACATGACCACGCAGGAAACGGTGAGGGCTTTGATTGACAAGGCTCTAAACAACCGGGCGGTCGGGGCTACGAATGCGAACCCCCAATCCTCGCGATCACATTTGATTTTATGTTTCAAGATCGAGAGAACAGTGTTGAAGGGGCCGGATGCGGGCAGCAAAAGCACCGGTATTCTAAATCTTATCGATCTCGCAGGGTCCGAAAAGAACAAGGAGACGGGAGCCACTGGCCAGCGGCTCGAGGAGTCGAAAGCAATTAACAGTTCCATCTTCGAACTGAACAACTCGATCACTGCTCTAGCCGAGGGCAAGCCTAAGAGAGCCGGCCACACATTAACGAGAGTCCTCGACCCCTGCCTTGCCAAAGGTTGTCGGGTGGTGATGTTCGTGATGGTAAGCCCGCTGAAAAAGGACCAGTCGGAGACGGAAAATACGATGACGAAGGCAGAAATGGTAAGTGAGCCCATGCCAGGATCCAAGTACCTCAATACAAATGGATTGAATATTTATGTTAACGCTGCGTCATATGATAGGCCGCGAAAGCGAAGCTGAACAGCAAAGCTTCGAATTCACCTACAAGCCCTGGAGGTGGCCGGAGCCAAATCCCTGTTCCTTTGAAGCAGCCTAAACCAGCGGCAGCTAGAGAAAAGAGGCGGGTGTGAGAGAGCGCAGGTGCCAAATGCATCTGCAAGAATGATAAGAATGTTGCATTATACCCAGTCGAGTGCCTGTCGCGTTTGCGTATCACAACTCCTAGGAGTATCTATGTTGATGCGGCGAGGTGGTTGGGGTCAGGGCTAAGTAGAGAATAAATATGCCAGACGGGTGCGTCCAATATCCAATCGCTCCGAGCGACAGCTATGAGGTGTGTACGCACAGGGAAATGGTTTGGTAGACTATACCATGCGTTAGTTTAGTAGGTTACCGTAAAGGGATGTTGACGCCGGCAACCTCCACGCACTGACTAGCTGATTCAATCCCCTGGAGCACAGGCTGCGTGCGAATCGAAGGGTCACTGCTAGCGAGATTGTATGGTGCGATGTTGTTCAGGGGCGATAGGTAGTCCAAGGCCGTAGGCGACCGCAGATACCTCGTTGCCGAGACTATTAGTCCGTCGATCTTTATTTCGTATCCCTTCGACTTCCTTGTGAATATGCCTGGCTCGTGTGGACTCCGGTTAAACGCGCAATGCGGAAATGGTACACATTAACAGTAATCGAGTAGTTATCCCTGTTGTCTTCCCCTATCTATGTTGAAACAAGGCCTAAGGTCTTGGTAATACGTACAGTAACATATCTCCTTATCAGTGCTATATATATGCGCCTTATTAAAGCATATACGGTTGAAAAGGGATAAATTATTAGGTCGACCTCCAAGAAGTCCTAGATAAAAACGGAAGGAAATAAAGCCTCCATATATATACGTAAAAACAGCTGTAATAAAGAGAAAGCTGTACCGGAGATGCTGAAAGCAATGTCCACGAGTGACTGCCCTAACTGAGCAAAGGCTCGGCTGAAGGACTTAGTTTTCAGCTGGGTCTGACGCAATCAAGATCTGGGACCCCGGCGATAGGCCGGCGCCTTTGGACGCTCAACATTGGTCGAAGCCTTAGACATCTCCAATTCGAGAATACCAGCTCTGGCCACTTACATACCGAGCTTGGCACATTTGACTTAACACGAGCGACAGCTTCTTCAACTTCAATTACAGCCTTTCCTCAGTGCATACAGGACCGCTTAACTAATGACAGAACCTGGATTACACGTAAGGCAAGCAAGGTGATATGGCTGCCGCCTGAGTATGGTCCGAGCATCCGGTTTTTTTTATTTTATTTTATTTTATTTTTTTTTGGGGGGGTGTTGGGGGGACCGGTGTAGTACTCGGCTGTCCCTCGTGTCGCGTCTTGATGCTGATTTTCTTCGATGCCAATCCAATGTCGTAGTCAGGTGCGAACATGGTTATTGTGTATACAGAATTCAGGCTCTGATCCTCTCTTTATCTGTTACGTTCATAGCGAGCCGCTAAGGGGGTCTGGATAAGGAATTAATATATAGTCTATTTACTATTAGCTATATTCTGCCTCATTCGAGGTGTTTCTGTGTTCTCATCCATCCTAGGCGTAGGGTTAGGGCTCCAGTATGAATTAATATAGAATGAAGTTGAGTTGAATAATGAAGTCAAAATCTCTTATGCATAGAATTCCTCCTGGAGCCCGATGACCAGATGAGGCTGCGCGAAATGCCAGGATAGTGAGAGTGTCAGGGGGTTCTTACACGCCGACCCCTCCATTGCCTCGTTTCCAGCTCCCGCAGGTATGAGACCCTGACATCATACACTGGAGCATATCTGACTGAAGAAGGATAGATTATCGGGTTGACTCTGAGAGGTTCGAGATACGGTATTTTCAGTTAGTTACTTCCACCGGGCCCCTTATTTCGCAAGTAGGGTTACAATGTAGCTACCCATACAACTTGTATGGGAAATAATATCAGGGTAACATCAATAACAATAATTCTCGTAAGCTTTACCACTTACTATTTTATGATAACTAACGCGATTTTAACGCAATTGAAGCCATTTAAGTGCTTTTCCAATAGATATTAAAACCCAGTTTTGAATATCCCAAGAAAATAATGCCTTCTGCTTTCCTCGCCGCTGCTTAAAGCTGCCGAACACCGTTAACAATTGGGATAAGATAAAGTACTGCTTTAAGAGTGGTAGGGAACAGCAAATGAATTGATGGAAGTAGTTTTGCATACAGAGGGTATGGCAGTATACATCTAGCTGTTTAGGGAATCTTGCGAGTCGGTGGAGGTGACTAACTGAAAATATCCCTGCGACCTGTAGATTTGGAGGGTAGCGAAGCCTCCTTTTGTACACATGAAAGCCACTGGAAGAGAGAAAATGTTCTATCGAAGACGCTAGAAGCAGTTCCCATTAGTGGCAAAGCTAACTAAGCCAAGGCTCAGCTGAAGGGCCTAGTTTCTAGCTATGTCTACTGAGTGACAGGCCGAATAAAAACTTCCTTGTCAGGTAGTCCTTAGGGCCACACTACGATGTAGTAACGACAAGGAACACAGCTCATTTCCGTCTGTGGAGCATTGTAAGACATAGAAGCACGTGACTGTGTGATGCGATGCAACAATCGTAAAGGAACGTAGAGCATTTACTGGTATTGTTAGTACACTACGTTGTACTGCACCTGCACATAGTAGTACGCAGTCAAGGAAGTAAGCTTCAGAAAGCACCATTGTACTGTATTTCTTTTAAGATCAAAGACCAGAGCTGTTGGAAGTTTGAGGTAGAGCTTTTGAAACCTCGCAGGGACATTAAGGGAACAGCACATTAAGGAACACTTGCGATCCCAGAAACAGTTGGCATACCGGCCTGCATAATTGGGAACTTCGAAGCCTCGAGAATACAACATTCAACCGCCTAGGGCGGCCACGAAGAGGTCCACCAAGACTTCCACAGGAGCATGAGTGAAAAAAGCCGTCTGCTGGGTCTTCCGTGGTGACCAGGACATACCATCTTCGCAGCATATCGTCAAGCAGTACTGACCCATCTCCTAGGACATGCGAATGAAATATGAGCCGTAATATTGCCGCATATTTGGCAAGGCAGAATTTGAGGTTCTGCTGTAAAGCCAACGCCCGTGCAAATTTGTTATGCGGGACGGGTCCACCTCATCCAACAAAGCCCTCTGGTGCCGGGCCGGCGCTCCCAACAGCTGGGAGCTCAATTCTGTGAGAACAAGTGTCATCCAAGTATTGGGCGATTGCGAGCGCTGGTGTGGGGAAAGATAGGACCTAGAGTAGTTTTGTAGGTTCGCGGGTTCATGGATATGAGAAATTTCAAAGACATGGATGACAAGACATGAAGGCACTGTTCTTGAGGAGACATCCGTGCTAAGTTTCACGGCCGCACCAATGGTTGGGCGTCTCCTTAGAAACATCGCGTGATTGTGGCTTGTACTTTTCTTCCCCGCATCCTCCACACTCCCCCATTCGTGGTGGAATCTCGCCCTGTGGGGGAAGTGGGATCGGAGTACTTGGGGAAGGTTAGCTGAGCAGTTGCATGCGACCCCTTGCATTAGGCCCTATCACACTAATGTAATGGACCCCTATCGGGCAAGCCGCCCCCATCTCGGTCAGCAATACATCCCTGACAAATATCAAGACTATAATTATAGAAATCTCAAAGACCCTTAACTACAACGCCGAAGTGGAATACACGGGTAAATCATAATATATAAATGTCAAAATACACATTCTAAAAATCGCTTTATTAATAGTAAGTGCCCTTTTAGACGCGCTGTACTCACTGTAGACTTTTAAGCATAAATTATGTAACCGAGATGACGGCCTAGCCGGAACGGGTGTCCATTACGTTAACCGCTATCACCGTTAACTCCTACACGTACGGTGATCCCCATCTCTCCCTGCGTTGGGAATTCGTCAGCAGCATTGGCTGGACGCCCAGCACTACATGGTTCATCCTTGAATCAATGGAGAGAACAAAAAAAATAAAGATTGCTGTGCGCGCAATTCTAGAGAATGATTGTTGAATCACACTGCCAAAATTCTCATCGGTGGAAAGCTGGTGCGTTCTACCCGTCTACTATCAGTATCCTACAACCTTTGGACCATGCCTCCTGCTGCGACAGGCTACACACCGCCCCCACCAGGCGTAACGCCAAACTTTGTCGACCCGCCAAGCTTAGCCAATGTTGTTATCGGGGCTTCGATTGCTTGTTTGGGTGTCTCGTCCGTTTTTATAGCAATCAGGATCTATACCGTCTGTGCCGTTATAAGGAAATGGATATTGGCCGATTGTGAGAATTTTGGTGTGGGGGGTTTGCGGCTGGTACTAACGTGGCGTTTACAGATCTTTTAGTTATCGCATGGGTGGGTCTACCTCAATATACTAAACTAGACTAACTCACAATCGACGCTGCTATGGCTTAGATCTTCGCAGCGGTATCCTCAGTGCTAACCTGTATCAGTGAGTACTCCTAAGATATGCCTATGATGACCAGCAGCTCAACGGTGTTCCAGCGGTCCGATATGGCCTCGGACGCCATATGTGGGATATTCAATTCTCGACTTTCAACAATAACTTCATGAAAGTGACACCCCCTTACAATCCTTCCTAGCGATCTTACAGTTAACGCAATACCACATTTCAGGTTGGAGCAATATCCGGGATATTCTACGGAATGTCGATCATGCTGACGAAACTTTCTATCTTGGTCTTCTTCCTGAGATTCGTCGCACCATCGGGAAGACTTAGGCTCGTTATCTATGCCACGGTGATTGTTTGCATTCTTTACAGCATTATAGCGTCGTTTGAATGGATATATGCGTGCCGACCGCTCAAGAGTTACTGGGATTTCACCGTTACCGACGGCTCCTGTATTAACTTTTTGAAAGTTACTGTCTTCAGTGGGGTGATGAACTCTGTTACGGATTTGATCATCCTCGTCCTTCCGATTGCAATCACGCATGGACTGCATCTGCCGCGACGGCAAAAGATTGGCGTGACCATGATCATGATGACGGGAGGCTTGTGTGTATTAGAACCCCCTATTGCAGACGAAATGCTGACTCGCGGATCAGAATCTTGGCTGTTAGCATTCTAAGGTTAAAGAGGAACATAGACATACTTCAAAGTGACGACATCACATGGAGCGGGGTTCCGGTGGTAAGGTGGTGGTCAGTGTGTCGAGGTCCTCTTTAGTCTTGCTTCGCTGGATTCTCTAATGTCGTGTTTACAGGACGATTGAACTGCATCTCGCTTTGGTATGCGCATGCCTCATGTCCCTCAAGCCTTTCCTTCAAAATTATTTCCCGGACGTGTTTGGAAGCAGTTCCGCTACTTCTAGCGGACCAGGCCGAACGACGCGTTGAACGAGGTACTCGACTTCAAGCGCTCATCCGGCAGAACAGAGGATCCGCAGGGCTCCTCAAGGGCGGACCTGGTTCTCTTATGCCAGAGCTCTACGATAATGCGTTCTCACCCCTGGAGAGCGCAGCACAACCGCGTCCTCCTGTCAATCGTCTTCTTAGGTGGAGCAAAATGCTGAGACACCGCATCACAGCATACTGGGTCAAATACTATGACACTACTCGAACCAAACTATCGGGCAGTTTCGAGGGTTATGGTTAACAATATCAAGTAGACGAGGGCTATTTGCTGGCATCCGGTTACTCACTACCTGTGAGAGGCGGTTAATTCTTCAGAAATGGCTGTGGGAGAGCTATCAAGGGAAACATTATTCTGTAGCGGCGACAAAGTGTTGCAATTTTTCAGATTAGGGGGCTCTGGGTTGCTTTCAGTTTCTGCCCTCTACAACTAGGGGTGGGAGCAGCCAAGATATAGGCTTCAGCCCCTTTATCCTTGCAACCTTAGGGCCACAAATCAAAGCCCTTTTGATCCCATCCACATCCTTTCAACAAATCACCATAACTGGCCGACGTATAGAACATAATGGACTACTGTCCACGGACAAAGCTAACAAACACCCTTTTGATAGAATTAAGGAACAATAGCTGCACAATGTACTCACAAATTGTGCCTTTCGCACTAACGCGAATAATACGGCTTATTCCCCCCCCCGATGTACGAGCTACTCTGGTATGAAACCGAACAACTTAGCACGTCGTTCTTCAATTAATACGGTTGGCTCTTCTACTGAGGTGTGTCTTGCTCGCGATTAAATGAAAGGTAATTATGTAATATTATCGCAAATGATTACTATCCTAATGTCGGAGGACAATCACGAACAGACAAGATAATGTGCTAGAATATGTAGCTGAAGCCTCGGCTATCGAGTAATATTAGTTCCTCAAGCACACGTCCAGGCACCCGGATTCTTGAAACTACCCGGCCCAACATAGACAGTACGACGTGGGTGTCGGCAGTGCCGTTGACATAAGCTGTACCAGTAATGGTCTCTGGTGGTACTCCGTCCTCGACCCATCGCACCATGGCAGTTGTGAGGTGCCAATGTTGGGGTACGGTGGAACCTTCTGGGCAGGAGTCTTACGGCTATATATAGGGGGCTTCTCTCCCCGATATTTAGGAAGGACAGGCGTTAATGGTCACCTTACTGATAACACCCGCGCCGTTGCAGCCGAAACAATGCGAGATAACTCCACGGTTAATACGGAAGGATCGATGAAAATTATCCAATGACGAGGCAGGAAGGTTCATTGTACGCGCGACATGCTCATAGTAGCGGTTAGAGGTCGTACACGTCATGATATAATCCACCTGTCCATGGTAATGCAGGATCTTACCACCACGGTTCGCAAAGGGCGAAAGATCACCATCCCAGGTGCTAATGTCCCCAGGATTGGTTTGCCAAGCATGTGCCCAGGCCTCTGGCGGCATAAAAGTGATGCTATAGCTAGGGTCGTTGAAGACTGCGTATCTGAACCAATGGTCCGCGAAAAGGAATGGGCCAGAGGCATAAGTGCCGTAAACACCTGGTAGAAAGCCGGGCCTCGGCTGCATCCGCGGAAACACGAAGTCACCGTTAACGCGGTGTAGGTCGGACATGAATGCGTGGAGGAGCGCCGCCCGCTTGCCATTGATACAGGAGGTGCCATTAGCCCCAGGAGAGCAAATTAAGCTCCCTGGTCGAAAATTGCAGAGTGGCGGGTCTTCAATGATCCCATCCACGGCGCCATCAAGCGAGTCGCATTGCCCTAGTATTGCGGGGTCAATAACAGACGCAAGCACAAGCGGCAGATTCGTTAAACACCTAAACCGATGCGTTTTTATGCGAAAAGTAAGATATGCTTACAGAATATATGTGACGGCTATGGGCTTAACCAACTATTAAACCTAAGTCGTACGGTTTATGTTGGCAATAATATCGTGGGAATCTGAACAATAAAGCGATAGTTACGTTTGGTAATAACAGGTATAAATCTGGGTAACCAAGTTATATTGCAAGCTGGTGCTATCTAAACTATAGGAAATAATAAGCGTATATATATTAATCTTGGCTTAAAGTACTCGAATCGGCTCGATCCTCTTTTTGGTAATCGAACTCCTTCGAATCTATCGAGCCGTTCCCTTAGCTCGACTAGCTCGAAGTACTAACACCAATTAAACGCTGCGAACCCATCGAACCAATTACGTAACCTTAAAACCTATATCGGAAATACGTCCCACAACCTTTAACCGTCTATTAATCGAGCTAAGGCCTTTGGTTATAATACAATCGTTTCCTTTCCAGGATCTTTGCCCTTAAAAATTAATATATTTGTCGCATTTGTTTAGTAAATAACTTCCCCTTTTCTATATTACTTTTTTTATTATCTAACCGCCATATTAAATTATATCAAAAAGCAAAAATCCCGCCGGCGCAATAACGCTTTAATTTTATCTAAAAAAGTTAACACTTTTAGTTTTAATATATCCGCATTTTCTTATTCGCGCTGCAAATCCGAAAACAAAACCTGGAAAGCTTATTCTAATTCTAGAAAATGCGCGCGCTATACCGAGCATAATAATCCTTATAACCTATTCGGGCTTTCCGAAATTAAATACCGTAAATTAATCGCTAAAAAAAAAACCGCCTCAAACTTTAGAAACGTCTTGCTAAACAAAATTTCCTTCGGATCTAACGAAACTTAAATAAGTTATTCGGCCGTTTAGGTCGTCTGCAAAATCAAAAAAAAACTTTTACGTAAACGTAAAATCGAAATACTACGTAAAGGTATTAAAGTTACGAAAGCGATAGAAAAATTTAAACGTTTAAAACAAAAGCAACGATAACTAAAAGCTAAGGTTACGTCAGCGCAAACCACCTTACCTACCAATTAACCTTCCTTAAGTAACCTAAATTGGAATACTTTTAACCCTGGCGCTTCCGGCGTTATTGGTAAAAGTTCTTCAAAAAGCGTTAGATATTATAAGGTTTTTCGCAGGTTCCCAGGTATTTTCGGAATCTAGGTAATATTTTTACTTAACTAAGTACTAAATAAATTCTTCTTTTTTGCATACATCCAGTATTTTTTCTACCTTGTAAACCGGTACATCTTTTGTAACTTTTCGTCCTATTCCGTATTAACTTTAATAAGGAAATATAAAAAACTGGATAGAGCTTAACTTTGGACGGTGACTCCAATTTATAATTATTTTCTAAAAATTTTTTAACGATTTTATATAGGCCGATATATTTAAAATCGAGTTTTTTGTTTAGCTTTTTAGTCTGGATATTTTTGGTAACTAGGTAAACTATTTCCCTTTTCGAAAAGGTTAATCCCTTTAACCCTTTTTGGTTATAATATTTGCTTATCTAATTACGTACAAAATTAAGCTTTAATTTTGTTTCTGCGTATAGTTATTTTAGCTGTTTTAATATAAAAGTTACTTTAACGTTAGTTAACTGGTTTCTTTTTATATAAATTTCGGTAAACTTTAAATATAAAACTAAAATCAGCAATTGCTGGCGTTATTTTAACGCTCTCGTAATAACTAATGTTATAAGCTAACTATGTAACTGGTAATTCCTCGACCCAGTTATTCTGTTCGTAATTAATATAATATCGTAAATACGATTTTAGAGTCTGGTTAATTCTTTTTATCTACCCGTTTATTTAAAGTCTAAATACGCTGGATAATTTATAATTTAATTGAAATTAAGTTATTAATCTTTGCTAGAATTTCGATATAAAAATGGTACCTTTATCCGAAATAATTTCCGTTAAAAGTCCATAGGTATTTAAAATATATCTATGTTATAACCAGAGGGACTTGGCAGAAAAAGAGACGGTCGGAGGATGTAAGAGATATCCCCGATATGGGTTCTAGGTCACGTAACTGGCTTAAAGGTCTCAAAGCGCTTGGCACTTTGAACCTCTTAAGCTAATAGGGGCCGGCTTAAAGGGCTTAACGGGCTCAAGGGTTTAAGCCGCTTAAGCACCTTAAGCCAAGATTAGTATATATATATTTATTATTTTCTATAGTTTAAGCTAAATAATACCAGCTTATAATTATAACTTGATTATCCAAATCTATATCTATTATTATTAAACGTAATTATCGCTTTATTACTCAGATTCCTACGATACTACTGCTAATATAAACCGTACGACTTGGTTTAATAGTTGGTTAAGCCCATAGCCGTTATACGTTGCAAGCTTTTATTTAGTAATACCGTTAGATTTTAAGCAATACTTAATACTGTTAAAATGTCGACCAGCGCCGAAGCTACCGTTCCTACCCTTACCCAGCAGTTGTAAAAATACGTCCAGTAGCTTAAGGCCCATATTGAATAACTTGCTGCCCAGGCTACCGCCGCTTTAGCTGACCTAGTGCTAGCAGTTATTTCAAGATTTAAGGTTAAAAAAACCCGAACCTTATAATGGTATAGGAAGCGTTTAAGGCTTTTTAACTTAAGCCAGAATATATTTACGATTAGAAAAGATCGAAAGTAACGCCGATAGAATCTTTGTTATAGCAGGATTCCTAAAAGGGGACGCTTTGAATTAGTTTAAATTTACGTTACGCGATTACCTAAAAAATACAGAAAATAACCAAGAAACAGCTACCAAATTTTTTTCGAAAGTTGCGTTAACTTCGAACAAAAGTTTAAGGACAATTTCGATAACCCGGACGTAGAACGAAAGGTTATATAAAACCTTTTACAGCTTAAACAAAAAAAAACCAGCTTTTAAATATGCCGTCGAATTTAAAAATTTTATGTCCAAAATAGGATGAGTCGACGACGAAGATGATACCCTGATCGACGTTTTTTATAAGGGATTAAAGAACGATGTTAAGGACGAAATTATCAAAATCGAACGACTTAACGTATTCGTCAAATACATCGCTGAGGTTGTAAAAATCGACAATCGACAGTTTAAACGACGACAAGAACGACGAGGATAATTTGCCCTACAGTCTAAATTTTAAGGAGCTAATTAAGGTCGAAAGCGCCTTAAGTCTTTTACTTTTTATGGAACTTAATTAGAGTTTATGGAATTAGGGGCTATTTAGTCGAAAGATAAAAAGTCCGTTATCTATTATAACTGCGGTAAGTCCGGATATATTGCGCAAAAGTACAAAAGCCCGAAAAAGGTATACTGGGTTCCAATTTTTAAAAATTAGTATAAGAAAAAACTTGGCAACAGAAAGACGATTAATATATTCCGCGTTAAAAATAACGATAACCTTTTACCTAAAGTGCGACAGGGAATAAAAAAAGCGAAAAAGCTAGCCTAAATAAAAGCCAAAAAGGCTAAAAAAACCAGATTTACTAAACTTATTATTACCTAATAGTTATAGAAGTACGAAGGATGGAAAGAGCTAAGCGACGATAAGCCACTTTCCCACGTATAGCAGAAACGGTAACAGAAAAATAACCAGTTAATGCTTAACGTATGGTTAAAGGAATATCGAAAATAGGACGAAAACCTGTACCTAGGAGAACCCGATCGTCATGGAAGGCTTTACGCGGTTAGCTGTCGACGACCGCAGTACGAAGTATATAAGGACGAAAAAAAATATATCGTACGACGAATTATGCGCATATAGCGATAAGGCTTCGATTTTAAAAAACGAACTAGGAGTAATCTTAAGGATTAGAAATGGTATTGCCATATACGAAAAACCGTAACGATGGAAGAGATCGACGAGCTGGCAATAACCAAAAGCTGGCTAAAAGGAAAATACTGCCCTGCATATAAACCTTAATCTTATTACGAATGGTACGATTATTAAACGTAGAAAAAACTGATCTAAAAAATAGTGGAAAAATACTGCCAAAAAATGATTACCGATTTACAGATTCAGCTAACCTTTACAGAAAATCTAGAAAAGCGAACAACTATATAAAAGGAAATTCGTTCCTTTTTAAGCTGGAAAACCTTAAAGCCAGAATATATTACCAGAAGGACGTTCCAGAATTAAGTGAAATACTTGATAATAACGCTACGCCGGTAAGAACAGCAATTAAAATAGATCCAAGACGAAAATAAAAGACTTAGAAAAAGAATTTAGCAATTTAAAAACAGCTTAAAAGATCTAAGCTACTTATAATAAGGTCCCAGGCTGGCAGAAATAAAAATAAGCAATAATACCTTAGAAGAACTTTAAACGCAATAAAAATAACGCGAAAAAAACTTATTACGGTATAAGTACGAATTAAAAACAAACGATATACTGTATTTATAAATTACGGCATAACAGAAAGTAATTATATTGCCCTAAAAGTAATTAATAAATTACAGCTATTATAAAAGAATAAGGAATATTTTTACGAGGTTGAAAACGCCGAAGGTTAAACATTTAATTACGACGATGGATAGGTCCGATATAAAATTGATTATTTTAAAATCTTTGTCGAAAGAAAAAGATAAATTATTGGTTTCGACGTTATCGCTATCGAAAACTTCGATTTAATCCTAAGTTTGCTATGGTTGGAATAGTATAATCCGGCTATTAACTGGAAAATTCGCGAGATAGATTACGATTTATTTTTTTAACGATAAGCCAAACGATAAAAGATTTTAACATTCGATCGATAAGGTAAACGAATGCAGGTATAAAGAAAGGGCGAAATTTTATTACCAAAAGCAATACGGCATATCCAAGAAAAAAGGTATAACCGAAAAATCCGACGTATTATTATTAATCTTAAAGTAAAATTTAGGTAGATAAATAACGATTTAAAACAACCGCCCGAAAAGCTAACAAAATAAATAATTAAAGTATTTTCATAATACCATAAGTACGATAAGTTATTTAGTAAGGAACTTAATACCAAATTGCTAGAATACAGCGAATAAAATTACGAAATAGTTTTTGAAGATGGTAAAAATACTGCTTTTTATCCGATATACAACTTAAATTATGCAGAATTATATGCACTTCGCGATTACTTTAAAGATAGGTTTCGAAAAGGATGGATTCGGCGTTCCAAATTACTAGCTGGATACTTTATATTCTTTATATTAAAGAAAAAGGAAAAGTTTCGATTAATAATAGATTATCGATAATTTAACAATATTACCGTTAAGAACAAAATGCCGTTATTATTAATTACTAAAATAAAAGATCGCTTGCAGAAAATAAAATGGTTTACAGTTATCGATTTACGAAATGGTTACAACATAATTCGGATTAAGGAAAAGCACGAAGAGAAAACCGCTTTCAAAACGAAATATGGTTTATACGAATACCTAATTACCTTTATAAAACTAATAAACGTACCAGCAACTTTCCAGCAAATAATAAACCATATACTAAAAGAATATTTGGATATTTTTGTTACTTGTTCCCTCGACGACATTCTTATTTATTCGGAAACGGAAAGAAAGTACGAAAAACATGTTTATTAAGTTTTATAAGCGTTGCAAAACGCTAAACTTTTGGTTAATACCGAAAAAAGCTATTTTTATAAATACAAAATCAAATTTCTAAAATATATTATTACGCTAAGATAAAATCGCATAAACTCTAAAAAGTTATTAGCAGTTAAGAACTGGATATAGCTTACTAACGTTAAGAAAATATGAGCATTTTTTAAATTCGCTAATTATTACAGACAATTTATACGTAATTTTAGCAAGATAGTTATGCCATTAACGGAATTTACCAAAAAGAACAAATTATTTAAATGGATTTCAAAAAGAAAACAACTTTTTAGCAAATTAAAAAGGCTTTTACTAATAAACTAGTATTAATTATATACGACCTAAAGCAATTAATTAAGCTAAAAACCGATATTTCGGATTATTTCTTAGGAATTATAATTAGATATTGAAACGATTAAGGAAAACTTTACCTTATTGCGTTTATTTTTATAAGCTACATAAAGCCGAATTAAATTATCTCATCTACGATAAGAAATTTTTAGCTATCGTCAACGCCTTTAAAAAATTCAAATATTATCTTAAAAGCAATATGTACCGAATTAAGGTATATACGGATTACAAAAATAATACCCACTTTTCTACGACCCGAAAATTTGTCGGAAGATAATTACGTTATGCAGAAAGCCTTTTTGAATTCCATTACGTTATTATTTATCGAAAAAGATTAAAAAATGGCAAAGCAGATATACTTAGCAAATGACCTAACATGGAAAACCTAAAGTTAAGGTATAACAGATAATTTTCAATATTACACCCGAAAGATACCTGAAATAGCGACGAATCGCTGCGATACGAACGATACCACCTGATATATATCAACGCATCTAAGAGTATAATACCAATTAACCAGCAAAGCACCAAACAGACAAAATATAAGTACCCGAAAACCTATAAAAGGACTTAATACGAAATATATACGAATACCCGATATATAAACACCTAGGGAGTTACAAAACCCTAAAACGTTATAATAGATATATTATTTTCCTAAAATGAAAATTATAGTACAAAGAATTATACGGTAATGCGATATTTGCGTTAAAGCAAAGGCACGACGAGATAAGCCTTACGGAGAACTATAACCTTTACCAGTCGCTAAGCGATTATGGGATTCGATTACATTTAATTTTATTATTAAGTTTTCTTTATTAAAGGATTCAGCTATAAAAATACATTACGACAGGATTTTCGTAATCGTTAATCGATTTACGAAATCTTTTATTTTCCTACCTTATAATAAGCATACCGATATAAAGCAATTCGTATACATTTTCCTTAAATATATTTTAAGTACCCATAAACTTCTAACGGAAATTATTTCGGATAAAGATATTACCTTTACTTCGAAATTTTAGCAAAAATTAATAGCTTAACTTAAATTAAGTTACAAATTATCCAAAGTTTTTAAACCTTAAATAAACGGATAAATAAAAAAAACTAACCAAACGTTAAAAACGTATCTACGATAATATATTAATTACGAACAAAATAATTAGGTTAAAAAGTTACCAGTTATACAGTTAACTTATAATATTAACTATTACGAAAGCATCAAAACGATATTAACAACTGCTAAATTTAGTTTTATACCTAAAGTTTACCGAAATTTATATAAAAATAAACCAACTAACGTTAAAGCAATTTTTACTTTAAAATAACTAAAATAACTATACGCAAAAATAAAATTAAAACTTAATTTCGTACGCAACCAAATAAGTAAATACTACAACTAAAAAAGGTTATAAGGATTAACCTTTTCGGAAAGGAAAATGGTTTACCTAATTACCAAAAACATCTAAATCAAAAGACTAAATAAAAAACTTGATTTTAAATATATCGGCCTATACAAAATTGCTAAAAAATCTCAGAAAACAATTATAAATTAGAGCTACCGCTAAAAGCTAAGCTTTATCCAGTTTTTTATATTTCTCTATTGGAATCAACAGCAAATACAATTAAAGTTAATACAGGATAAAATTAAAACGAAAAAAATTATAAAGGATATAACGTGCCACACAAGCGAGCTGTACACACAAGCGAGCTGTACACTTTTTTGGCACGATCAACAACATACCCAAATAACTTAACCACAACACCTTAAATCAATTCAAATCAATCGAATGCTTCTTTGTTAACTATATCTACAACTTCTCAACAAGTGCACGCATTATATCAAGGCTTGTTGCAGACGCTATATTGCTATTGCTTCCTCCCAATTTATATGCGACCGACTACCCGCAGCAGCTGTTAACAACAATTCTATACCATAACTTTCTGCCAGCTAAAAAGAACTTGTTTATCCTATATAGCAAGTATTTATCTTTTTGGGAAACGTTTGTTTTAATCGTATAATTGCGTAGGTCTCGAATTGTTGTAAAATCAAGTCCGATACGTCCTGCTACACGCTTCGCGAGATGCCCCGCGAAACGCCCCGCACGGACCCCCCAACATGCCTACAACGTTCTTCCAACGCGTTTCCAATGCGTCCTATAACACGTTTTCCGATGTATATCTTTAACGTATTAAAGCCGGACAATAAATGCTCGCGTATTTGGGTTAACGATTCGGTCGAAAATAGTTATGTAATCGGTCGGCTTTGGGTCGTACGAAATGGGAGAAATATTAACTTGGACGCGTTGGGCGTTGGTCGGTTGCGCGCGGGTTCGCTAGAAGGAATAGCAATATGGCGTCTGCAACAAGCCTTAATATAATGCGTGCACTTATCTAGAAGCTGTAGATACGGTCGACGCAAGATAATACGATTGATTTGAGTTGATTTGATACGTTGTGGTTGAGTAAATTGAGTGTGTTGTTGATCGTGCCAAAAAGGTGTACAGCTCGCTTGTGTGTACAGCTCGCTTGTATGGCACGTTACCAATTTACGAAGCAGAAAAAGTACTGGATATACGCAAAGAATAGGGACTTACCCAGTACCTAATCAAGTGGAAAGATTATCCAAATTCCGAAAACACCTGGAAACCCGCGAAAAACCTTACAAATACCTAACGCCTCTTAAAAAGCTTTTATCAACAACGCCGGAAACGCTAGAAATAAAAGTACTCCAATTTAGGTCACCGGACGGCTAGTCGGCAGGCAAAGTAGTCTGCGCTAACGCAACCTCAGCTTCCAACTATTGTTACGTTCGCTCCAAACGTTCAAATTCTTCCATCGCTTCCGCATCTTGGATACCCCGACGTAACATTTCGCCCTCGCGCTAACGTAGGATCTTACGCAGTTTTTAAAAGCGATCGATCTTATTAACGGCAGAACGGAAAACCTTTCGCGCCTATACTTCTTCCCGTTCTAGTCGCTCCTTTTCGTCTAAAAGCCGTTGGTATTCAAAAACTGAAAAGCCAAATAAATCATAAAAACCACCATGCTTAACGTAGCAAAAGCATTTCCCCGAATTAAGGTATGCTTTACAAACCTTCCATTTAAATTTGCAACGAAAATAAGATATATTAAAAAATATAACAAAACAAAAAATATCAATTCATTTTGATAGAATTAAAACGTTATACGCTTACGGAATTTTTGGTTTTTAATACGACCTAACATAACGGTTAGGAAACAGAAAATGATATATAAAAAGAGAAGTTACTTACCAAATAAGTACGACAAACAAATTAATCTTTAAATATAAAAATCCTGGAAAGGAAAAAATCGTATTATAACCAAAAGGACTTAGTAGAAAAAAAAAAACGGTCGGAAAATATAAAAAATATCTCCGATATAGGTCCTAAGCCACATAACTGGCTTAAAGGTCTCAAAACGCTTGGCACTTTAAACCCCTTAAGCCAGTAAAGGCCGGCTTAAAGGGCTTAACGGGCTTAAAAATTTAAGCCGCTTAAGTACCTTAAGCCAAAACTAATATATATATACTTATTATTTCCTATAGTTTAAGCTAAATAATACTAGCTTGCAATTACAACTTGGTTATCCAGATTTACATCTGCTATTACCAGACGTGACTATCGCTTTATTGTTCAGATTCCCACGATACCACTGTTAACATAAACCGTACGACTTGGTTTAATAGTTGGTTAAGCCCATAGCCGTCACAATTTAAGAAAAATATATGCGAATTGCTTTGTTTCGGTATTTTCATTATAAGGTAGGAAATATAAGAATTTTATAAATCGGTCTACGATTACGAAGATATTATCGTAATATACTCCTATAACTGGATTTTTTAACAAAGAAAGCTTAGTAATAAAATCAAATATAATCAAATCTTATAGTCGTTCAACAACTGGTAAAGGTTATAATTCTCCGTAAAGCTTATATCGTCGCACCTTTGCTTTAACGCAGATATCGCATTATCGTATTACCCTTTATACTATAGTTTTTATCTTAAGAAAGTAATATATCCGCTATAAGCGTTTTAAAGTTTTATGGACTCCTAGATATTTATATACCGGGTATTCGTATATATCCCGTATCAAATTCTCTTATAGGTTCTCGGGCACTTATATTTTATCTATTTAGTATTCTGCTGGTTAATTAGCATTATATTATTAAATGCGTTAATATATATCAGGTGATATCGTTCGTATCGCAGCAATTCGTCGCTGTTTCAAATATCCTTCGGGTATAATATCGAAAATTATCTACTATACCTTAACTTTAAGTTCTTCCAAGTTAGGTCGTTTACTAGGTACGTTTGCTCTGCTATTTTTTAATCCTTTTCGATAAATAATAGCGTAATCGAATTCAAAAAAGCTTTTTACATAACGCAACTGTCTTCCGATAAGTTTTCGTATCATAAAAAAATAAATAATATCTTATAATCTGTATATACCTTGATTTGGTATATATTACCTTTAAAGTAATATCTAAATTCTTTAAAGGCGTTAACGATAACTAGAAACTCTTTATCGTAAATAAGGTAATTATATCGGCTTTATATAACTTATAAGAATAAAACACAATTAGGTAAAGTTCTCCTTAATTATCTCGATATTTAATTACAGTTCCTAAGACATAATCCGAACTATCAGTTTTTAATTTAACTAATTGCTTTAAATCGTACATAATTAATCCTGGTTCATTAATAAAGACGTTTTTAATTTGCTAGAAAGTTATTTCCTCTTTTAAAATCCATTTAAATAATTTGTCCTTTTTAGTAAATTCCGTTAATAACATAACTATCTTACTAAAATTACGTATAAATCGTCGGTAATAATTAGCGAATTTAAAAAATACTTATATCTCCTTAACATTAATAAGTTATACCCAATTCTTAACTGCTAATAACTTCTTAAAGTTTATGCGAATTTATCTTAACGTAATAGTATATCCTAAAAATTCGACTTTTTATTTGTATAAATAACTTTTTTCAGTACTAAGCAAAAGTTTAACATCTTACAGCGCCTATAAAACTTAGTAAATATGTTTCTCGTACTTTTCTTCCGTTTCCGAGTAAATAAGATTGTCGTCGAGGTAACAAACAACGAAAATATCTAGATATTCTTTTAGCACATAATTTATCATTCGTTAAAAGGTTACTAATACGTTAATTAATTCTATAAAGATAACTAAATATTTATATAAGCTATATTTCGTCCTAAAGGTTATTTTCCATTCGTGCCCTTCTTTAATCCGAATCATATTATAGCTGTTTCGAAAATCGATAACTGTAAACCAGTTTACTCCGTACAAACGATCTTTTATTTCAGTAATTAATAATAACGGCGTTCTGTCCTTAACGGTAATATCATTAAGTTGTCAATAATCCACCATTAGTCGAAGCCTTCCCCCTTTCTTCGGTACGCAAAACATAAGGTATCCGGTTAATAATTTAAAACGTTAAATCTATTCTTTTCGAAACCTGTTTTCAAGGTAATCGCGTAATACATACAACTCCGGGTAATTTAGATTATAAATTAAATAAAAGGCAGTATTTTCGCCAGCTTTAAAAACTATTGAATTGGGACGGGGAGACTCAGTTCCGATCAGAGCATCTTTTAGGAGCGAGTCACAATAGATTAGCCGAGTGTAGCGGTAATGAAGGCAAACGAAAACACTGTATTTAGGTCCGTATTAAACCAGACTTTAGAATAAACATAAGTGTGTGTGTAAACGATAAACGATGATGAATATGTGTCGGGGTTGCGCCCGGCGAAAAGAGCTCCTAGAAATACATATGTGGAGCTGACTAACTGATTAGCTAAGCAATACTCTTTGGCCTGGCACCTTATACCATTTTAACCTTCTTTTATCGAGATAAAATTGTTTTTTAATCCATTTTGAAAAATAAATAAAAATATAACGTAACCAACTTTTAACGCCATGGACCATACATAAAACCTATTAATTAATTTGATTAGCGCTTGCGCGGTTTGTTTTTTATTATCCTTAACTTAAAACTTCGTTTTCGACGTTTGGCCAAATCCTCTTTTTGCTTGGCCCTTTTCTGCTTTTTTTAAGCCCTGTTCTTTGGTTTCTTTATACTGATTAAAGATTTGTACCTAGCCCAGCTTGGCCATCTTTATAGGAAGTATGGTTTAGGTCTTTGCCCGGTATCTTCGAATGTATTTCCTACCTACTTGTACGGTATAACATATTAACCTTGTACCATAACTATTACTCGTTAATTACCAACCTTCGGTTGGGGCTTGTACTTTATTTCGAATGGTAATTTTGTAGGTGTTAAATTAGGACGTATAGCTTTAGATGCCAATAGGCCAGTCTGGATTAATGGGGAAGGGGGTATTGATATCGGCGATGGTCGTGCGGATAATTAACGAAATTAATTAGGACGTAGCTTTAGTTAATGTCGTTTATTATAATATGGTCGAGCAGATTAATCAAAGTTTGGCTTATCGTTATATTTCTTAGCTAATGGGGACGGGAAGTTTCTAGGCTATTTTCTTATATTTCTTTTAGCGTTTTTATCTTTTAGTTTTAGGCCTAGGAATGTTTTGATTATATCGGTAATGCTGTTTTCTATTCGATATTTGCCAAATCTTGTCCCTTCGGTTATAATTTTATTTCCCCATTTCGCAGGTTTGCGGGTAATAATATAAAAGACATAGGTAACCTACAGTCCGCAAGTATAATGTTTGGTTTAGGTAAGCATTTTAACGATTACTATACGGGCAGGCGGATTATTAAACCTTGATTTTCTTTACGCTTTTCGGTACAGCTGAAGTAGCAACTGGGTACGATTTTCAGTAATATAGATATCGAATATCAGCATTAAACGTTTTAATCGGTCGTGTAACATATTAATCCAGTATCCTATTAGACCTTTATCTGTCGAAACTTTGGTTTAGGCGACAAACTATATATATTTCAGGTTATTGGTATTAATCGCTTTCTGAGTTTTATTAAGGATTGGTTTAAACTTGCTATGTAAAATTATTCGTCCAGATTTTAGAATAACGGCGATGATTCTTAAAGGTACGTCCTTCGCGATTATCTGGATAAAAGCAGTGATATTTTCGAAACGTAGGTAGGTTTTGTTTTGAACAATTATAAGGGTTTGCTATAGATATTTAGCTATTTTGTTACTTCATTATTTTATTAACCATATAATAACGGGTTAATAATTTCTCTATGGACGTTAACTGTTTATATTTTCTGGATATATGGAAATAAGCCGATTAAAACGAATTTAAGGCGTAATTTTTCTTACGGGGTAAAGGGTAAAATTATTATTGTACATCTTTTTGAGGAATTATACTATATCATCTTTTTTCTATATAGGTATATTAGCTGATTATGCAAGCTTTCCAGAATTCGAAGTGTTTAACTTCTTGGAATTTTCGCCTTTACCTTATATAATACGTTTTTTAAACTACGATATAATAATTGGGGATATACTGATTAATGTGCTTAGGTATGGTATTGGGTAATTTAAGGACAATAATGGTAATTAGGAATAATATGTAATATGTATATGTAGGTATATTGGTATAAGTGTAAAGGCTTTGCAGGTATCAAGGTGTAATTATTATATAGGTGCAGGAATTCGCCAGAATTTGCCAGTAACTTGTACGTCCAATTAATCAAATATATTTAGAGTTAATGTACCGAATTTTTGCAAATAAAACGTGTACGCCGAAAGAATCCCAGAAAATTTCATTCGAAATTATATAGGAAAGTGTCGTCGTCGTCGCTTTCTTTAATCAGGTATATGCATTCGTTTTTCGCACCTATACTTCTTTTGCAGCTTTTCTGCAATACCACTCCAACTTTTCCTTCCAGACTTAACATATATACAAACACATATACAATTATCCTCGTTACATTAATTAAGACCATTATAAGTTCTCGTCAGCTATCAAATCCACGTAATCTCCAAGGTTCTTGCAATAATATAAATTCAGATAATCTTATCCATATTCTAAGAAAATCCTTTATTAAAAAAAAGTCCGGTCTAGGTAATAAACTTTTAAATTTTGGTACTAAGAAACCTATCGATCCTAGGATTAAGGCGAATATTAATATGTTAAACCCAAATTTTAATTATCGTCGTAGAATCTTGGTAGTATCAAACTCGTCCATATTTTTCAAATTATCAACCCGTCGTAGTAATAAGCTTTTAAGTAATATTCGGGATTTAAAATTTTTATACAATCCTAATAACGTTCGCGAGTTACAAAATCCAATATATCGTTAAGTACCCATTTTTAACCTTACCCTTACTTTCCAGTACAAATTCCGCAGCATAAACCTTAAATAAAATAATTTACCACCAAAGATACCGGTTATGGATAATCCGTTATTTCCAAAACCTTGGCCGATATGACATATATTTCCATTAACAAAAGTAATTAATATAGCTTTAAAACCTAATCTAATCCTTAATATCGTTAAACAAACAATCGGTGGTCGACGATCAGTATCGATGATCCTTATTCTTATTAACATGTCGATACCCCGTAACAGTTCTGTCGCCAGGTTTTTATCAACGGCTTCGATAATCCCAACATATCCGGTAAATTCTTGCATTATTAATCGGATCTTTAGGCCATACATTAACATCGGAACGTTACGTTTTCGCTGCATTTATTTCGATAATAATTAAAACGTAGCCAGATTCTATAATAATAATAACGTTATATACCCCATTACTTTTAAACATATCGAGGTAAATACTTAGGTTTTTCCGTAACATCGTTAATAAAATCTGCTAATTAATCCAGATATTCGGAATTATTTTTATTAACGTTATCGGTAATCCAGCTAGAGGTCGGTATTTATAATGGCAAATCCAGGGTAAAAACTTCTGGGCGGCCGTAAATACCTAGTCCAATATAATTAGGTACCTTTAGTCAGTGGATAACCTGGTAGCTTATTTAATATACGTCGAAGTTTATCGAGCTAATCCTTTAAGTTACTTTATAACTGTTTTTATTAAGGATTCCAAATACGTTATTAAGCTATTTATTTAAGCATTCGGTATACTTAACTTAATACCTTGCAAGCTTTGCGAAAAACAATATATAACATCGAAATATCCTGATTAGTACGAAATGTACCTATTTTTTAGATATTAATCGATTCTTAGCTTTTTTAACGGAATCTGTAATAACTGTATCGGATTTATCGAAGGGCATAATTGTACTTTCGGGAACGAACGATTCAAGATATTTAAGGCCAGCTTTTTACGATTATTACGAATTAAAAAAGATTTTTGCGTAAAAACTTATCCGATTATTAAAACATTCGATTAGAATTAACTTCAAAACAAAATAAAGAAATATATTATTAATTCCCGGTTCCGGGTAAATATAACCGGACGTATAAATTATCAATAAAATATAACGGTTATCGTATAAGGTATCGATAGGCGGAATAATAAAGGAATTTAAAGGAAATTACAGAAGCTTAAGGAAATTTAAGAGAATTTAAGAAAATTACTGTACTTTAGTTTTTCGTAATTAATTGCGTTAATCTTTTCTGTTTTCCTAATTTGGTTATCTTTGTCGTATCGCTGTCGTTTACAATCGTATAGCTTTTAAGTCGGCCATTAAGTATTTGCATTTTAATATTTGTTTTTATAGGTTTTAAAGCTTTAGGCTGCCAGTTTTCAGGTAGCTCGATATTCGCAGCATTCGAGGTGTTTGATATCGTGTCGTCGGGCTGATCTAAGAATGGTTTCGTCCAGTTATATTTTTGTAAGTTAATCGGCTTTTAATATTTTTATTTTTATTTTTTACAAATTGCTTTAATTTATTAGTAAGGAAGGTGCCTTACAACTTCGTTTTATCAATTCTTTTTAAATAGTAGGTATTTAAACCCGTAGTATTATTAATTAAATACGGGCCAGTCCATCGGTACTTCAGCTTTATGTTTCTGGATATATTTATATGCCGTAGCGTGTTATATAATAATACGAGGTTGTCCATTTCCAAAGGTTTGTTTTTTATTTTGTTTTTATCTCTTTTATTCGCTAATTTAGCTATTTTGCGGCGTTGCTTAGCGATTACCTTGGTAACCTTAGCTACGTTTTTAGCTTTTTTTTAAAAGCCGAATTCTTTGCGCAATTAGATTTTCTCTCGGCGTATCTAGATTCCAAGTCATAATTTTCTATGTCGGCAGGACTATCTTGATCGGTAAAAACGCTTTCTATCCGTACAGTAGTTTATAAGGGCTAAGGCCATAACTTTTCATAATGGTATTGTCGGCGAAGACCATCTTAGGCAAAAGCTTAACCTATCTTTTGCTAGTCCCATTCGTCGCTTTTATTAGGGCTTTAGCGATCGGTACATATCCTTTTTCGACCAGGCCTTGTTGTTAGGCTATATACGCGGTACTAACTTTCTTTTTAATTTTTAATACGTCGCAGGCTTTAATAACCTTGCCCTTATTTTCAAAACTTCCGTTAATCTTAATTTTAATCAGAACGCTCGGTCGATAAAAAACGTATTTATCTAAAAATTTCTTAATCGTTATTAACGTAATTAATTTTAAGGCTTTAACTTTTAAATAATCGGATAATTTATACCTAGTTTCGACCGTAGCTTTGCAACCATCGTTATTAGGTATAAACTAAATATCGATTACCTAAATAATAGTTATGTTAATCGGCTGCAAAAATCCATGGCCTTTTTCGAAGCGTTGATCGGCTGCTTTTTGGTATTTGATATACGCAAGCATTGCCTTCCGAATATAGCCAAATATGTTACGCTAATAATATAAAGCTGCCATGCGATAATAGGTCGAATGTCGCTTTTTATGGCTATAATCCTTATAATATTGCCTAATTACTGCAAGTCGCTTTTGTTCGATATTAACTATTCGCCGGTTGCCGTATTTTTTATTTGCTTTACGCCAAAAAAATACCGTCCTAAATAAAGTAATTTAACGCTTCGGATTTAAAAGCATTTTTTTTCCTTAAAGCATTATCGAACAGATTAGGAAAATCCAGTATCGTCAGGAATTTAACGTATTTTTATAACTTTTTAAACAAATTCCTAATATAAGGTCCTTGTCGCCGATCCGTATTAATAAATATAAAGGCTATACCAATTAAAATAAAGTTAAACCGAATAATATTAAGTTAAATATTAATAAAGTTATTAACTTTTCCCTTTTATTAATCGTTTAACGCGTTAAAGATTTTAAATGGTTTTCGGAATAAGCTATCTACTGCTATGTTTTTCTTGCAGGAAATATATCTAATTTCGAAATCAAACATTTTTATCCAGGCGACCTAACAAATAATTAAAGCACTAGGTAAAAAGCTTAAGAAATTATTAATCTAAGCTACGAATATCTTAACGTTAGTTTTTAATACGAATCGGACTTTATAAATATCTTTCCGGAATTTTCTTAAAATCTTTAAAACAGCTTAGCATTCCAGTTTGCTAACGTCGTAATTTAACTTAGCACTTTTTCAAATACCGCTTTGAAAACGCGTAAGATATTCCATTTTATTAATTAATTAATTAAAAATACGTTTAAAACCTTTTTTGTTCGCGTTTATTTTTATAATGAGTTTTCCGGCATTAAGGCTATAATTTAAGGTAATCAAAGTTGGAATAATAGTAATCGCTTTTTTAACGCTTTTTATTACGCGGTTCTAATCGAGTTCCTAAATAAAAGGTTAATTCTTTCGAAATAAGCAAATAAAAAGCTTTGTTTTAATAGCGAAATACGTAATAAATATTCGATAATAAACAATAATACCTAAAAAAGCTTTAACTTTCGAAACGTTTTTACATGGCTAAATTTCTAGAATCTTTTTCACTTTAGCTATATCTGGTCGCCGCCCATTCGTTTCGCAAATAAATCCGACTATAAGAGTTATTTTTTAATACCATTAAAACTTTTTTATACTAATCGTTGCACCAGCAAGCTCACAGTTAAAAAGGGTCTTGTTTATGTTAATAATATGCTTATAAACGAATCGCCGAATTCCTGGAAAAATCTTTTTATTATTATATCTTATCTTTAAGCCTTTAACACTAACGTTATCGATAAATAGCCGGACGATATCGGGCATCAAATTATCCAAAATCCTTTTAACTATACGGCAGAAATAAGTTACAAAGTTGGTAAACTTTTAAGGTATAATAATATTCCTTAAAAGTCCTAACAGTATCACGAAAATAGTAAAATCTTTGCTGGCCAAAGCTAAAATAATTTTCTCGTAACCTAAAAAAAAAATTTACTATGATAACTAAAAAGTACATAATAAAATCCGCGGAAAATTAGTTACAATTATCTGGCATAAAGGTATTTCACAAAATAACAACATTAAGTTTAATTATAAAATTCATCAGTTAAAGCTTACCATTTCTTTTTTCGACTAGGCATTAAATAATTTTATATGCAGCATAAAATTAATCGAAAATACCTTGCTTGCTAGATACGTACTCGCAATATTTCGATTAACTTATTTTTGATGCTCGCCGGCATTATTATACCCTTGGCTTATTACGTTTTATAAGGGATCGTTCGAATTTTATAATCTGATACGACATTCGATTTAATTTTGCCATACTTCTTATAATTCCAAGCTAAGGTAATTTCTTTACAAAAAAGCGTTTCCTTAAAAAAGGCTTTTTTTATGCAGGTAAACTTATTTCCTAATTAATTAAAAACTTTGTCGGCGCGTTCCTTAGTAAATAGGGTTATTTGAGGCATAGTAATATATCTGGGAAACAAAGCAGCTAAAGGTATACCAGGTTTATCGGGATTTTTTCCATTTTAATTAATAACTTGCTAAACCTTTTCGAGTTTTTTAATCTTTTGATTCGGGTTTCCAGGAAGTATTAATTTATTAAAAGGTGCATTGTCGACAGGGATTACTTTCTTCTACTTAAGTTTATATATCGTATTAATTTAGACGGTTCGATTATTATTAAGTTTTTGTTACATTTCGTCTTATAATATTCCATAAAAAGTATATGCTAGTTCTTTATTGCTAAATTGGCTTAAGATCTTATTCCTGCCGTTACTTTCTCGAATTAAATCGTATCCGAAAATTAAAAGCCGAAGTCGATCTTTTTGGAAAAGATTTTTTAGGTCGACAGTAATATCGACAATTTTAGTTCGTCCGACAATTTGGTAGAAATTGTATACCGTTAATGAAATGATTTCTGTAGAAATTCTGCGGTTCCGGATTACCGGTATCGCATATTCGGACTTGCGCGGCATGTTGTCTTGGGTAATTCGACTGTAGGAGCGATCGAGTGGTAAGACTGGCGAAGGCTTGGAAAGATGCCAGCCCTTTATATGCAGTTAAGGTTTGCCGTTAAGGTTTGCTTTTAAGGTTTATTTTTAAGGTTTATTTTTAAAATTTACCGTTAAGGTTCGCCTTTAAGGTTTATCTTTAAGGTTTACAGTTCAGGTTTGCATTGAAGGTTTATCTTTAAGGTTTACCGTTAAGGTTTGCCTTTAAAGTTTATTTTTACGGTTTATTGCGTAAAGCTTAACATTTCCTGAATTATATTATTTGACCTTGCCAAACCAGCCAGCGGGCATAAGGTTTATCAAGGTCGAAGCTTATCGGCAACCACGCATGTAAGCCTCCCAAGCCGACATCAGTCGAGAAATTGCGTGCTTACTGGGGCCAGCAGTCGGCTTCAAAATAAGGCTCTATGGGACTGAGGTATCAATCTATCCTAACCGTGAAAACCATTGATCAGTCATCGTGTTCGAAGATACTGGATATAATATCTATCGTGCAAATTACATCGTGTAATAATTTTCTGTATATTTGGCTCAGCCTGGAAAATAAGGCTTGAACCCATTCGACCTTGCATTAAAGAAGTCCTTTTGTAATATAGCCCCACTTAATACTCGGTCTTAAAAAGGACCTTCTTTTTCTTAGCGACAACTTTCCCCGGCCCCCAAAGAAAATATTAAGGTCCAGGAAAACGAACTAAAAAGGGAAAAAAAGGAAACCGATAGCCTGAAAGGCAAGGAAAAAGAATTTAAAATTAACGACAAACTGCGTATTTTGATAATTAAACTCCAGGCGATAAAAAGAAAATACGCCAGATTTGTTCGATAATAAAGGTTTTCGATATTACTTTTATTTGGCGCAAATTAATCCTTCGAATATATTATTCCATCCGCTGCTTATTATAAGATGCTTAAAGTTAAGGGCTATAAGCCAACTTTTTTAAAATTTTATGACGTAACTATAAATATAAAAATCTTTTTGGTTTAAGTTAAAATTTAATCTTAAATTTTACGAAAGCTTTTTAACGGAGAATTATCAAAAAGTAATGGATATTTTTTAGTTGTTTGTAAAAAGGGTATTTTTTATAATATAAGTTAATTATAAAAAATTACTTTAATAATTACTTTAACGAATTTTCCGACTTTACCAATTATATTTTCAGTGATTACGAATATTTAGAAAAACGAATGCGAACCTTATTTAGAAATCTAAATAAGTAGCAAGATGCCGTTAAAAAGTTGCACCTTTTTCAGTAGACAAAATCAACGATTAAGTATACGACGGAATTTAATCGCTTTAGAGCAACTTTCCATTTACTAGAAAATGTTTTATTTTATCCTTATTACGATAACCTACAATTATATGTGAAGGACGAAATATATAAAGTACTAAAAATAGGGTCTTTCCAGGATTACATTAATAAGGCCATTATTGCCGACAGGCGTACTTTGATAAGTACCTGGAAAAAAAGAATTTAATAGAAAAAAAAAGTATCGAAACTTTAATAACATGCCTTAAGGAAATAAGAATAAGGATAGAACCTTAAAAAAGTAAATATTATTTTAAAAGAGCCTTAAAAAAATAAGTCGAATGTTGAATACGTTAACTATAGCAAAAAAGGCTATTATAAAAACGAATATCGTTCTCCAACTAAAAGAAACTTTAAAAAGGAAAGAATTCCTTAAAGAAAAGCCCAAACGGCCGAACAAGAAACAAATAATAAAAGCGAAAAGAAAAGAAAATTAGTTCTACTTTTTTCTAACAGGAATATACCATTGCGACAACTATAAACTAAGCGGCAACCCAAAATACGAACGTTACCCGATTTTCTAAAATTAAACAGCAAGAGTTTATAAGTATTATTCCGGATAACTAATTTCCAGGTTAGGTATAAAGCTAAAAGGAGAATATTATTTGGACATGTAAAAGTACGAAATATATAACCAATATAACCAAATACGCCCTGAACTCAACAACTATAAGCAAAAAACTCTTAGATCCAGCGAACCCCCAAAGCGGGCGGTATACTTTAAAACTAAGGTCTCTAAATAAAACCCCAATAATGGGCACGGTTTTTTTCCATTTTTCGGCTTATACCGATAACGATTATTCCATTTATCTTCGAGTTAAGGAAGATAATAATTATTAGCCCGATTAAAACGAAAAAACTGTTACCGAACCTGATAACAATTCCAGATACATTGAAATTCCATAATAACTAAAATACCCCCGATCTTATTATTTGTACTCCGAATTTAATCAAAGCCGAAAAGCTATTGCTTAAGGTTGCTTATGCTATACCTATATGTTATACTTAATGTATAAACTTCTGGATATAAAGGTAAACCCTATAGAAATCTTAACCTCGAATTAAACATCTTTCCAAACGTCAAAGATAAAGATTATTAAGATAAAATGTCAGATTAACCAACGAAATTGATAGATTTGCATGGACGACAAATGCACTAAATGCGCAATCAAAAAAACCCAGAAAATAAAGGCGTCTTTTAGCAATTAAAATTACCAAGTCAAAAACCGGCAGAAGCTTTCAAAACTAATACATCGAAAAGCTATAAAAGCTAAAACTTTATGCAAAGTTAAAAAGAATTACAAAACCAGATTAAAATTTTTATTTAATACCAAAGCCAAACTTTTAAAACTTCAATTAACTTTAGGGCAAAAAGTAATTTTATTTCGCTAGCTATCACCAAAAAATATTACATTCATTAAAGGTATAAGCTAAAGATTTACAAATTACGCACCGTGAATAGAAATCTGTTTACGTACGATAACGGACGAATCCTTAAAAAAACTGAAAAACTTTTAATATACATCAAATATACCAAGAACAACTTACGTTGGATATTGTTAACATTTCGGATTATGATATTATCTTGGACATGCCATAGCTTAGTTCCAGCAATCCGTTAATTAACTAGAAAACTCGTTAGCTTACTTAGAACCATAAATTAATACCTTTTTAAAAAGGGTCTAAAAAGGTTTGCAACATTATCCGAAAAGCTAAAATATTAAACTTTGTCAGTATAATACCTTTAAAGTATCAAGGATTCGAACGATTTTTCAAAAAAAAAAAATACGAATTACCTTTACACGGACAATAAAACTATTACATACCTATTAGAAAAAGGCATTACCTTAAGCTTTACAAAATCTATCATATAAATCTAGAAAAAGTAGAGGCCTTATAAAAAAGCATACAGTTAAACCTAAAGAAAAATTACATTCAGCTATCCAAATCCCCCGTAGGATACCCGGTACTTATAATACCCAAACTTAAAAACGACAAATAAAAAACTAACTAAAACGGAAATCTAATTTATCGACGCGTAGTCGACTACCGGCAGCTAAACGATATCACTATTAAAAACGGCTATCCCTTAATCTTAATAAGCACTTTAAGAGAAAACGTAAGCAAAGCTAAATAATTTACCGCCTTAAACCTCCGAAACGGCTACTACCGTATCAAAATAGCCCAAAAAAAAAAAAAAGGAAAACTGCCTTTCGAACAATGTACGGGCATTACGAATACCAAATAATACCTTTAGAACTTACTAACGTTCGCGCTAATTTCTAACGCCCAATTATAACTATAGTCAGAAAGTTCTTGGACAAATATATCTTTATATACCTCGACAACATGTTTATCTATTCCGAAACGCTAAAAGAATATAAGAAATATATTTTCCAGATTCTTAAAACGGTAAATAAAGTATATATCCGAATTAATTTAGCAAAAAATATATAGCATACGCAAAAGCTAAATTATCTAGGATTAACTCTTACTCCCAGCCAAATTTAAATCCAAAACTCCAAATTAAAAGCAATCAAAAACTGGCCCATTTCTGATAAAACAACTGTTACAAATATCGGGCAAATCTTAGGATTTAAGGGTTACGTACGTAACCTAATTAAAGAATATAAAGATATTGTCAAACTATTAACGAAACTTACTATTAAGGAGAATGTTAAGAAGAAATTCGAACTTCTAAAAAAGGCTAAAAAAGCTTTTTAATCATTCAAAGACGAAATTAGTAAAGGGTTAATAATAAAATTATCTAACGCCGACAAAAAGAAACGCCTAAAGATAAGCCCATAGCCCTCACACGAAGACCTTTGCTGTCGAGCGAGTTTAAAATGTTCCCTTTTTACCTTTTGAAGTTTGGTTATTAAGATACGCAGTTTGTCGTTAATCGTAAGTTCTTTTTCTTTACTTTTCGGGCTGTAGCTTTCCTTTTATTCTGGTTTATTTTCCTAGACCTTAATGATTTCCTTTGGGACCGGGAAAGGTTTTGCTAAAAAGAAGAAATTTTTTCTTAAAACCGAATATTAAACGGGGCCATATTGTTGATTAAAGAAAGGACTTTTTTAATAAAGGGTAAAATATTTCAATCTAGTTATTAATTCCTTGTTAGCTGGTAACGGTAATTGGATATATCGTTTATCTTTTAAATACCGGTTTGTAATATCGTTTTTATTGAGTTTAGAAAAGTTTATATTTAATGAGACCTTTCGTCGATTATTAATTAAAGAGCTATTAAAATGTAATAAACCTGTTATATAAATGCCTCGAGATATAAGCAGTATCCGAAATTGGTTGTTGATTTGTAGATAATAATAAAGCCAAGAATAATTTAATAATTTATTCGTTAAAAAAATTTACGAACTTTTCCTTTAATCGTAAAACGTTACTTTTAATTAAAGACTTAGATTAATAGCTAAGGAGCGAAATTACAGGAAAAACTTATTCGTTATATATCTTTCTATTTTTTATAGATATATCGTGGATCTGCTCGACCTATGTAATCTGGTCTAGTGTAACGAACCTGTCATACGACCACCTGGAAGTATGAGCAGTATCCGAAAGGAGTTCTTAATTTGCAGGTAACAATAGGGCGAGGAATAATTCAGTAGTCTGTTCGTTAAAGAAATTTGCGGACTTTTCCTTTAATTGTAAAACGCTGCCTTTAATTAAAGACTTAAATTGATAGCCAAAAAGCGAATCTATCTGGATGCTATCTATATAGGAAATTATTGGTTTATATATATCCTTCCGATTCTGCAGTTGTAATGGATGTATTTGGATGTATTCCACATCCAACAAATCTAAGCACATTTTTCCATGGTGGTTGTAGATGGATATGTTTTATATCCGTCAAATCCAAGCATAACCAGGCACATAAGGCTTTTAGCCAAGATTTATCCGTTGCATCCAAAGGTTTTAGAGCCATCTCGACAATCCTTTTGGCACATCCTTTTTTCATATTAGCTGGACGTAACATTATTCTCCTCCTCTTAGGATCTTTGTCCTAAAGATAAAACAGGTAAATGCATTCCTTTCTTTTTAAAAATTTTTTTTTTATATGATACAACTTTTGTTTCATAATGTCGAATCGGACTGCTAAGCCAAAAGGGCGCTTTCGTCCAGATCGAAACTATCCCGTAAAAATCGGGCTACCTGGCTTAAAGAATTTAGCGATAAGTATTATTCTTATTTTTCGTGTATTCGTTTCAAAGAAACAAATTGTCGGTTTGCCGCAGGCGTTTTCTTTTGCAATAATTGTCAACGCCGTCAACGTCGAAACTGTGACGTGGCGATAATGAATTCTTTAGACCGAATGATTCAGGAGCAAAAACTTTTTTAAAAGGAGTAACGAAAAATAAAGGATTAATTATTAATCCTTCAAAAACGGGCTGAGAAAAAAATGGATAACATGCGTCAGCGCTAAAAAGAAGAAATGCAGGCGTTTTGTCGGTCGGTTAAAGCGGTTAAGGCTTTAGCAGGACCTTTTAAAACGTCGGGCAATAAAAATGCTAAACGAAGGTTTCGAATTAAATCAACTGGAGGAAAGAGAAAAAGTAGAAAATGAACGGCGACGGGCTGCTGCCGCGCAAGCATAGCTTGCTTCTGAAATTGGCGCGATAATAGGGGCGTTTATTTCCTTCGATTAGAACGTCGGGGGGCTAAATTTAGGTGTTGGGCCGTTATCACCTGCGACTTTGGTTGCATTAAAGACGGTTGGTTAGGATTCTAGCGGTAAAACGTTTTAACCAAGTCCTTCGCGTTCGTTAGGTGCTTAAGGGGTTCCCAAGTGTTTTCTTCGTATAGGTAGTCCTTTTACTTAATTAGGTACTTGATTTTGTTGTTAACTAATTTAAAGTCCAGGATTTTTTCGACTTCGTATTCCTTAGTATCTTTTTTGATCTCTAAATTTGTTTCTAACGGGGCGTTATTTGATGCTGGTTTAAGCAAAGAAATATGGAAAACAGGGTGTATTTTCATAGTTTTGGATAATAACAGTCGGTAGTTAGCTTTAGAAATAATTTCATCGATTTTGAACGAACTAAGCTTTTTAAAATCGAGCTTATTACTGGATCTTTTTGTTTTGATTTGAAAAATGTTCGAAGTTGCGTTTTGCTTTTAGCGTAATAAATAAACTTTATCTTTTTTGGATAAAATTGGTCCTTTAATTTTCTTCCTATTATAATATTGGGTTATCCTTTGTTCAAAAAATCGTAATTTATTTTATAGGCGGACCTGTATTGTCTAAATTTTAATTACTACCGTTTCTGCTCGAAAAGCTTTCGCAGTTAATTTGGGAGCTTTGTTTAATGGCTATTCTGGCCGTTAAGTTTCTGCTTGGTAACTATATACCGGTATATGGGAAAAAATACCTATATTTTCGTTAATAAAGGTATTATAAGCCACTTAAGCCAGTGGAAAAAGTTTAACCTAGTTGTCCTATTAGTAAATGATGTAATTTCTTAAGTATTGCTCTAATATTTGATTTAAACGTTTTGTCTGCCTATTTATCTATAAGTCGTATGCTGTAAAAATTTTAAACTTAACGCTTATCTGCTTGAAAAAGCTGGTATTAAACTTTAATGTAAAAAGTTTATTTTTATTTAAGATAATTCTTTCTGGTATCCCATATTTATCGAGGTAATATCGGACAAAGGCGTAACCTAGTTATTCTGCCGTTGCGTTTCCTTTGAAAGATAAGAAATATCCATATTTGGTAAGTCTGTTAACGATTACCCATATTCCATCGTATTAAATTTCAGTAACGGGGTTTTTTGATAAGGATAAACCGGTAATAAAATCCCAAGTAATGGTATTCCAAGCCTTTTCTGGAATATCTATAAGCTGCAAAAGTCCATAAGGTTTATGTCGGGCTACTTTTGCCTTGTTGTAGATATTGCAATTTTTAACTACCTACTTAACAGTTTGTCGAAGTTCTAGAAAGTCGTACTTTTTCTATAACCGTTTAATAGTTTTAAAAATACCTTGATATCTATATAACGGATTTTTATAGAACTTTTTGAGGAATTGTCGTTGTTAATTTCGAGGGATGTAAATTTTGCCATAATATAACAGCTAATTTTTAGGTTGTCCATCCAATTGTTGCACCTTTTTTTGCTTTTCCTTACTATAAAAATTTCGGAATTTCGTTAAAAGTTCTGGAATGGGTTGCTTCAGTATTTTATACAACCGTAGAGTGCTGTCTTTAGTCTGTTACAATACTTGCATTCGACGTTTCGGGATCTTGTAATCGTAATCTCTTTTGCAACTTAAGATATTTGCTTAAATATTTTCTTTCCCTTTAATATAATAGATTTGGAAGTTATATTTCGGTAAAAAAATTATCCAAGTTTCGTATTGTTTGTTTAATTCTTAACTTATTATAAACCGGGTAAAGTTTTTATAATTTGAATAAATATCGAAAAGTTTCTTAATTCTGCTAAAGAAAAGTTCCCATTTTTTAAAAGCGTTAATAATCGCTAACAGCTTTTTATCGTAGATCTTATATCGGAGCTTTACGTCTCGAAGGGCCTTAAAATAATAAGCCACTAAATACCATTTTCCATTATCTTTTTATTGCTCTAGAACTGCGCCTAAGGCATAATCTAAAGCATTTATCTTCAGGCGCTTTTTTCTGTCGGCGTTGAGCAATTTCATTATTAGCGTTTTGGTAATTTCGTTTTTAAATAGCTAAAAAACTTCCTTAACTTTTTTTAAAAGTTCGAATTCCTTTCTAATATATTCCTTAATAATAAGTTTCGTTAACGGTTTGATAATATCTTTATATCCCTTAATCATGTTGCGTACGTATCTCGTAAATCCTAAAATCTGCCGGATATTTATAACGGTTGCCTTATTAAAGATAGGCCAGTTTTTAACTGCTTTTAATTTGGAATCTTAAATCTGAATTTAACCGGAAGTTAAGGTAAATCTTAAATAATTTAGCTTTTACGTATATTATATACTTTTAACAAGGTTAATTCGGATGGTTGCTTTATTTAAATCTTTAAAAACTTAAAAAACATGCTTTTTATATTCTTCTAGCGTTTCGGAATAAATGAGGATATCTTCGAGGTAAACAAAGATATACTTATTTAGGAATTTCCTAAATATGGTTATAATTAAACGTTGGAAACTGGCGGGGGCGTTAATAAGTCCTAAAGGCATCATTCGATATTCCTAATATCCGTATATCGTTCGAAAAGCAGTTTTCCATTTTTTTCCTTTTACCATTTTAATGGGGTAATAACCGTTTCGAAGGTTTAAAGTAATAAACCGCCTAGCTTTGCTTACGTTTTCCCTTAAGGTACTTATCAAGGTTAAAAAAATCCGTTTTTAATGATAATATCGTTTAACTGTCGATAATCGACCACGCGTTAATAAACCGGATCTCCATTTTAATCGATCTTTTGCTTGCCGTCCTTAATTTTGGGTACTATAAATACAAGGTATCCTACCGGGGATTCGGATAGCTAAATATAACCTTTCTTTAGGTCCAACTGGATACTTTTCCATAAAACCTTTGCCTTTTTTCGATTTATATAATAAATTTTGTAAAGCTTAAAATAGTATTCTTTTTTAATAGGTATGCAATAATCCAATTATCCGTATGGAAGCAATTCGTAATTTTCTTTATCCTTAAAAGGTCGTCCGAAACGTTAATACTTTAAAGGTATTGCACTGGCAAAGTCTGATACCTTGGCTTTTCAGATAATATAGCAGACCTTTTTAGACCTTTTCTTAACAGAAATTAATTCGTGGTTCTAAGAAAGTTGGCGAGTTTTCCAGTTAATTAACGTATTACTGGAATTAAGCTATGGCATTTCCAGGATAACATTATAACCTAAAATATTTGCGATGTTTAACGTAAGGTACTTTTAATACCTTTAAATTTATATTGGGAATTTTTCGGTTTTTTTAAAAATTTGTCCGTTATCGTACTTAGAAAAGTTTTTATTAACTGTATGTAACTTGTAAGATTTTAACTTATATCTCCAAGGAATATAATATTTTTCAACTACGGTTAATAAAATAAAATTACTTTCTGTTCCAGAGTTAATTATAGCTTTAAAGGTTTGGCTTTAGTACTAAATAAAAATCTCGATTTGGTTTCGAAATCCTTTTTTTATTTCGTATAAGGTCTTGGCTTTTATAGCTTTTCGATGCCTTAATTTCGAAAGCCTTTGCCGTTTTTTAACTTGGTAGTTTTGTTCGTTAAAAGCCGTTTCCATTCACGGGCTTTTTTGATTGCGTATTTGGTACATTTGTTGTTTATGCAAATATACCATCTTCGTTAGCCAATTTAGTATTTCACCTTAATGATTTTTACTTTTAACGTTTAAAAAGGTTTCCGATTCGAAGTTAAGATTTTTGCAAGGCTTGCTCCCATATCTAGAAGTTTATGCATTAAGCATAGCATAAGGGTATAATATAAATAACCCTAAACAATAGCTTTTCGGCTTTTATCCGAATCGGGGTACAGATAACAAGATCGAAGGTATTCGGACCATCGGGGAATTTCGATATATCTGCAGTCGTTATCAAGCTTTATAAGGGTTTTTTCGTCCTAACTAGGTTAATAATCGTTATCTTTCTTTATTTGAAAGTAAATTAAAGAATTGTTATCGTTGCAGGCCGAAGAATGGAGAAATTCGTGCCTATTAACAGAATCCTATAAGGAACTTCGGTTTTAAGGTATACCGCCCGTTTTGGGGGTTCGCTGGATTTAAGGGTTTTCTGTCCGCAATTATTAAATTTTGAGCGTATCTAACTATATTCGTAATATATTTTGCATCTTTGCATATCTAAATAATATTCGCATCCTAGCCTTATAGCTACTCTGGAAGCTAATTATCCGGGATAATACTTGCAGGTTTTGGTTATTTGATTTTGGCAAATCGGGTAACGTTCGTACTTTAGGTCGCCGCTTGGTTTATAATAGGTCGTCGCAATAGTATATTCCTATTGGAAAAAGGTGGAATTAACTTTCTTTTTTTTCACTTTTATTGTTTGTTTTTTACTTAACTGTTCGGGCCTTTTTTTAAGGAATCCTTCCTTTCCTGGAGTTCCTTTTAGTTAAAGAACGATACTTGTTCTTATAATAGCTTTTTTTTTTACAGTTGAAGCATTTAATATTTAACTTGTCCTTTTTAAGCTCCTTTAAAGTTGTATTTGCTTTTTTTTAGGTTTTGTCCTTGTTTTTGTTTCCTTGGAATTTGCTGCTGGAGCTTCGATCGTCCTTTTTTTTGTTGGACCCTTTTTTTTTAGATACCTGTTAAAGGTACGTCTGTCGGCAATAATAGCTTTATTAATGTAATCTTGGAATAGTTCTATTTTGGGTACTTTATATATTTCGTCCTTAACCTGTAACTTTAGGTTTTCGTAATAAGGGTAAAATAAGGCGCTTTTCGGTAAATGGAAAGTTGCTGTAAGGCGATTAAGTTCCGTTATGTACTTAACTGCTAATTTCGTTTCCTGGAAAAGGTGTAGCTTTTTAACGGTATCTTGCTACTTATTTAGGTTTCTAAATAAGGTTCGTATTCGTTCCTTTAAATACTTGTAATTATTAAAAATGTAATTAGTAAAATCGGATAATTCGTTAAGATAATTTTCGAAGTAATCCTTTATAATTAGCTGGAATTATAAAAGAACTTTTCCTGCGAGCAATTAAAAGATAATTAACATCTTTTGATAGTTTTCTCTTAAGGAGTTTTCGAAAAACTTAAGGTAAAGTTTAGCCTAAACTAAAAATCCTTTTATATTTGTGGTACCGTTATAAGGTTTTGGGGGGGTTAGCTTATAGCCCTTAACTTTAGGTATCCCATAATAAGTAAAGGGTGGAACAGTGTTTTCGTAGGATTAATTCGCGCTAAATAAAGGCAATATCGAAGACCTTTGCTGTCGAGCGGGTTTGGCATTTTCCCTTTTTACCGCCTGAAGTTTAGTTATCAAGGTACGCAGCTTATCGTTAATCGTAAGTTCTTTTTCCTTGCTTTTCGGGCTGTCGGATTCTGTTTTTTCCTTTTCCGGTTCGTTTTCCTGGACTTTAATAGTTTTCTTTAAAGCCGGAGAAGGTTATTGCTGAAAAGAAGGTTTTCCTTAAGACCGAGTATTAACGGGGGCCATATTATCGATTAAAGAAAGGACTTCTTTAATAAGGGGTAAAATGTTTTAATTCAGATATTGATCCTTTACTGGTTAATAATGGCGATCGGATATGTCGTTTGTTTTTTAAATGCCGTTTTATGATATCGTTTTTACCGGGTTTAGGAAAGCTTGTGCCTAATTGGGTCTTGAACTATTCGTCGGTTATTAATTAAGAAGCTATCAAAATATAACGAACTTGTTATATGACCACCTGGAAGTATAAGCAATATCTGAAAAGGGTTTTTGATTTCCAGGTAACAATAAGGCGAGGAATAATTTAGTAGTTTATTTGTTAAAGAAATTTGCGGACTTTTCTTTTAATCGTAAAATGCTGTTTTTGATTAAAGACTTAGATTAATAACTAAAAAGCGAATTTATTTAGATGCTATCTATATAAGAAATTATTGGTTTATATATATCCTTCCGATTCTGTAGTTGTAGTAGATGTATTTGGATGTATTTTACATCTAACAAATTTAAGCATATCCTTCCATGGTGGTTATAGATAGATATATTCCATATTTATCAAATCCAAGCACAACCAGGCCCATAAGGTTTTTAGCCGAGATTTATCCGTTGCATCTAAAACTTTTGGAGCCATTTCGACAATCCTCTTTGCACATCCTTTTTCCACATTAGTTGGACGTAACATCTAGATCCACCAGATCTTCTAAATCACATCGAAATGCCAAGATACCTGCTTCTGGAATTTAACCGTAAGGTGTTCTTGCCCAGACAGGGAGAGCAGGTCCTGATTCGTAATATTAATATTCGATTTATTCTTTTTTGGTTTCCTTAAAGTAGTATTTACTTTTTTTAGGTTTTGTCCTTATTTTTACTTCTTTAGAACTTGCTGTTAAAGTTTCAATTGTTCCTTTTTTTTGTTAAATCCTTTTTTCTTTAGGTACTGAATTGGAACGGGAAGACTCAGTTCCGATCAAAGCATCTTTGATGGGCGGGTCACGATAAAATAGCCGAGTGCAGCGGTAATAAAGGCAAAACAAAAACACTGTATTTGGGGTCCGAGTTGAATCAGACTCTAGAATAAAGATGTATATGTCTGAACGATGATCGATCGGTGAAAATAAAGGTGATAAACAGGTTTCGGGGTTGCGCCCGATAAAAAAGCTCCTAAAAATACGTATATGGAGCTGATTAACTGATTAACCAAACCATACCCTTTGGCCCGGTACCCTGCACCATTTCAACTTTCCTTTCTTAAAATAAGATTATCCTTAATCCATTTTAAGAAATAAATAAAAACATAACGTAACCAACTCCCAACGCCATGGACTATATATAAAACCTATTAATCAATTTAATTAGCGCTTACGCAACTTATCCTCCATCATTTTCAACTTAAAACTACGTCCTCGACGTTTGGCCAAATCCTTTCGCTGCTTAGCCCTTTTCTGCTTTTTTTAAGCCCTGTTCTTTAGTTTCTCTGTACTAATTAAAAACTTGTACTTAACCCAGCCTGGCCATCCTTATAAGAAGTATAGTTCTGGTTTCTGCCCAGCATCCTCGAATATATCTCCCACCCATTTATACGGCGTAATATATTAACCTTATACCATTACCATTACGCGTTAATCACTAACCTTCGGTCGAGGCTTATATTTTATCTCGAATGGTAATTTCGTAGGTATCAAATCAGGTTGTATAGCTTTAAGTGCTAAAAGGCCAGTTTAAATTAATAGGGAAAGGGGTATTAATATTGGCGATAGTCGTACAGATAACTGCTAAAATTAATTAAAACGGTACTTTTGTTTACGTCGTCTACCATGAAATAGTCGGGCAAATTAATCAAAGTCTAATTCGTCGTTATTTTCCTTAACTAAAAGGAACGGAAAATTTCCAGGCCAATCTCCTACGTTTCTTTTAACGTCTTCCGTTTTTAATTTCAAACCCAGGAATCCTCGGATTATATCGAAAATTTTATTCTCCATTCGATACTCGCCAAATCCTTTCGCTTCGATTATAATTTGATTTCCCTATTTTACAAAGTCGCAGCAAATAATGTAAAAGATATAAGCAATTTACAACCCGCAAGTATAATATTTGGTTTAGGTAAGCATTTTGACGATTACCATACGGGCAGGCGAATTGTTAAGTTCTAACTTTCCCTACGCTTTTCGGTACAGCTAAAGTAGCAACTAAGTACGATTCTCGGTAGCATAAATATCGAATATCAGCAACAAACGCTTTAATCGGTCGTGTAACATACCAATCTAATATCCTATTAAACCTTTAGCAATCGGGACTCTGGTTTAAGCGACAAACTATACATATTTCGGGTTATTAATACTGATCGCCTTTTATATTTTACTAAGAAATGGTCTAAATTTGCCATATAAGATTATTCGTCCAACTTTTGGGATAATGGCGATGATTCTTAAAAGTACATCCTGGGCGATTATCTGGATAAGGACAGTAACATTCGTAAAACGTAAGTAGGTTCTGTTTTAAACGATTATAATAATTTGCTACAAAAATCCAGCCACTTCGTTACACCACGGTTTTATTAACCAATATAATAACGGGTTGATATTTTTCCATAGACGTTAACCATTAATATCCCTTAAGTATATAGAAATAAGCCGATCAAAACGAATTTAAGGCGTAACTTCTTTTAAAGGGTAAAAGGTAAAACTATTATTATACATCTTTCTAAGGAATTATACCATGTTATCGTTTTCCCATACGGGTATATTGGCTAATCGTATAAGCTTTCCAAAATTCGAAGTATTTAACTTCTTAAAGCTTTCGCCCTTATCCTATAAGGTACGTTTTTTGAACCACGACATAATAACTGGGGATATACTAATTAATATGCTTAAGTATAATATTAGGTAACTTGGGGACAATAATGGCAGCTGGGGATAATATGTAATATATATATATAAGTATATTGGTATAGGTGTAAATATTTTGTAAGCGTTAAGGTATAATTGTTATATAGGTACAGAAATTCGCCAAAATCTGCCAATAACTTGTGCGTCCAGTTAATCAAATGTATCTAAGGCCCATATACCGAATTTTGCAGATAAAACGTATGCGCCGAGAAAATCCCAGAAAATTTCATCCGAAGTTATATAAGTAGGTGCCCTCGTCGTCGCTCTCTTTGATCAGGTATGTGCATTCATTTTTCGCACCCACACTTTTTTTGTATCTTTTCTGCAACACTATTCCAACTTCTCCCTCCAAACCTAACACATATCCAAACACATACATAATTATCTTTATTGCACCGATTAATACCATCATAAGCTCTCGTCAACCATTAAATCCCTGCAGTCCCCAGGGTTTTCGCAGAAATACAAACCCAGGTAATCTTATCCCTGCTATGAAAAAATCGTCCATTAAAAAAAAATCCGGTTTAAGTAACAAACCTTCAAATTCTGGTACCAAGAAGCCTGTCGATCCTAGGATTAAGGCAAACATCGATAAGCTAAACCAAATCTCTAATCATCGTCGTAGGATCTTGGCGGTATTAAACTCGTCCATATTCTCCAGGCCATCAACCCATCGTATCGATAAACTTTTAAGCAATATTCGGAATTTAAAGCCTTTATATAATCCTAATAATGTTCGCAAATTACAGAACTTAATATATCGTTAAGCACCTATTTTTAACCTTACCCTTACCTTCCAGTACAAATTCCGTAACATAAACCCTAATTAAAACATTTTACCACCAGAAATACCGGTTATAAATAATCCACTACTCCCAAGACCTTGGCCGATACGACATGTACTGCCATCAACAAAGGTAATTAAGATATTTCCAAAGCCCAGTCCAATCCTTGGTATCGTTAAACAGATAGTCGGTAGTCGGCGATCAGTAACGCCTATACCTGTTCCCATTAACCTGCCGATACCCAATAACAGTTCATTCGCCAGATTTTTATTAACGGCTTCGACAATCCCAATACGTCCGGCAAGTCCTCGGGTTATTAATCGGGTCCCTAGACCATTTATTAACATCGGGGCGTTACGTCTTCGTCATATTCATCTCGATAATAATTAAAACGTAGCCAGATTTTGGAATAAAAATAATATTATATATTACGTTACTTTTAAGCATATCGAAGTAAGTACTTGGACTTTTCTGTAATATCGTTAATAAAATCCGCTAATCAATATAAATACTTAAGGTTATGTTTATTAACGTTATCGGTAATCCAGCTACTAATCGGTACTTGCAATAACAAATCGAAAGTAAAAACTTTTAAACGGCCGCAAATACCTAGTCCAATATAATTAGGTACTTCCAGTTAATGGAAAACTTGGTAGCTTATCTAATATACGTCGAAATTTATCGGGCTAATCCTTTAAGTTATTTTATGGCTATTTTTACTAAAAATCTTAAATACGTTATTAGTTTATTTATTTAGGTATTCGGTATACCTAACCTGGTACCTTATAAGCTTTGCGAAAGACAATATATAACGTCGAAGCATCTTAATTAATACGGAATTTACCTATTTTTTAGGTACTAATCGATTCCTAGCTTTTTTAACGGAACCTATAATAATTATATCGGGTTTATCGAAAGGTACCATTATACCTTCCGGAACGAACGATTTAAGGCATTTAAGGCCAGCTTTTCACGATCGTTACGAATTAAAAAAATATTCGTATAGAAACTTATCTTATTATCAAGATATACAATAAGAATTAGCTTCGAAATAAAATAAAGAAATATATTATTAATTTTCGGTTCCGGGCAAATATAGCGGAACGTATTAATTATAAATAAAGCATAATGGTTATCGTATAAGGTATCGGTAGGCGGAACGGTAAAAAAATTTAAGGGAACTTATAGGAACTTAAAGGAACTTATAAGAATTTAAAGAAACTACAGTACTTTAATTTTTCGTAATTAATTGCGTTAATTTCCTCCGTTCTCTTAATCGTATCGTCTCTGTTATATTACTATCGTCCATAACCGTATAACCTTTAAGTCGGCTACTTAATATTTATACCTTAATATTTATTCTTATAAGTTTTAAAGTTTTAAGCTGCCAGTCTTTTAATAGCTCGACATTTACAGCATCCGAAGTATCCGATATCGTATCGTTATTTTGATTAGCAAATAATTTCGTCCAATCGTTTTTTTATAGGTTAATCGGCTTCCAATATCCTTTTTTATCTTTTACGAATTGCTTTAATTTATTGGTAAGGAAAATATTTTACAACTTCGTCCTATCAATTTCCTTTAAACAGTAAGTACTTAAACCAATAATATTACTAATTAAATACGGGCTAATCTAACGGTACTTCAGCTTTATATCTTTAAACATATCTATATATCGTAACGTATTATATAATAATACCAGGTCGTCCATTTCCAAAAATTTACTTCTTATCTTATTCTTATCCTTCTCATTCGCCAGTTTAGCTACTTTACGGCGCTGCTCAACGATCACCTTAGTAACCTTAGCTACATCTTTAGTTTTCCTCTTTAAAAGCCGAATTTTTTACGTAATCAAATCTTCTTTCGGAATGTCTAAATCCTAAATTATAATTTTCCATATCGGCAGGATTATCTCGATCGGTAAAAGCGCTTTTTGTCCGTACAGCAATTTATAAGGGCTAAGGCCATAACTTTTTATAATGGTATTGTCGGCGAAGACCATCTTAGGCAAAAGTTTGACCCATCCTTTGCCAATCCCATTCGTCGCTTTTATCAAAGCTTTAACGATCGGGACATATCCTCTTTCGACCAGGCCTTGTCGCCAGGCTACATACGCGGCACCAACTTTCTTCTTAATTCCTAATACGTTACAAGCTTTAATAACCTCGCCCTTATTCTCTAAACCTCCGTCAATTTTGATCTTAATCGGAATACCATATCGATAAAAAACGTGTTTATCTAAAAATTTCTTAATCGTTATTAACGTAACTAATCGTAAGGTTTTGGCTTCCAGATAATCGGACAATTCGCATCTAGCTTCAACCGTAATTTTGCAACCATCGTTATTAGGCATAAATTAAACATCGATCACCCAGATAACAGCTATGTTAATCGGCTGCGAAAATCCATGGCCTTCTTCAAAGCGTCGATCGGCTGCTTTCTGGCACTTAACACACGTAAGCACTGCCTCCCGAACATGGCCAAACATACTACGCCAATAATACATAGCTACTATACGACAATAGGTCGAATCTCGCCCTTTATAGCCATAATCCTTATAACATTACCTAATTACCGCAAATCGCTTTTACTCGGTATTAACCACTCGCCGGCTGCCGTACTTCTTATTTGCTTTACGCCAAAAAATACCGTTTTAAACAAAATAATTCAATACTTCGGATTTAAAAGCATTTCTTTTTTTCCTTAAAGCATTATCGAGCCGATTAGGGAAATCCAATATCGTCAGGAACTTAACGTACTTTTGCAACTCCTTAAACCAATTTCCGATAAAAGGTCCTTGTCGCCGATCCGTATCAATAAGTACAGAAACTATGTTAATTAAAATAAAATTAAGCCGAATAACATTAAGTTAAATATTAATAAAATTATCGACTTTTCCTTCCCATTAATCGTCCAGCGTATTAAAAGCTTTAAATAGCTTTCGGAATAAGCCGTTTACTGTTATATTCTTTTTGCCGGAAATATATTTAATTTCGAAATCGAACATTTTTATCCAGGCAACTTAACGAATAATTATAATACCAGGTAAAAAGTTTAAAAAGTTATTAATTTGGGCTATTAACATTTTAACGTTAATTTCCAGTACGAATCGGATTCCATAAATATAATTCCGGAATTTCCTTAAAATCTTAAAAATAACTCGATATTTTAGTTTGCCAGCGTCGTAATTCAGCTTAACGCCCTTCCAGGTACCACTTTTAAAACGCGCGGAATATTTTACTTTATTAATTAATTAACCGAAAATACCTTTAAAACTTTTTTTATTTACGTTTATCCTTATAATGATTTTTCCGGTATTAAGGTTATAATTCAAAGTAATCAAAATCGGAGTAATAATAATCGTTTTTTTAATACTTTTTATTACGTAATCCTAATCGGAGCCCCAAATAAAAGGTTAATTTTTCCGGAACAAACATATAAAAGGCTTTATTTTAATGGCGAAATACGTAATAAATATTCGATAATAAACGATAATGCTTAAAAAAGTTTTAACTTTCGAAAGGTTTTTATATAGTTAAATCTTTAGGATTTTTTTTACCTTAGCTGTATCTGGTCGCCGCCCATTCGTTCCGCAAATAAATCCGATTATAACAGTTATTTTTTAACATTATTAAAACTTTTTCATACTGATCGTCGCACCAGCAAGCTTGCAGTTAAGAAAGGTTTTATCTATATTGATAATATGCTCAAAAACGAATCGCCGAATTCCTAGGAAAATCTCCTTATCGTTATATCTTGTCTTTAGGCCTTTAACCTTAACGTTATCGACAAATAGCCGGGCGATATCGGGCATTAGATTATTTAAAATCCTTTTAACCATACGGCAAAAATAAGCTATAAAGTTGGTAAACCCTTAAAGCATAATGGTATACCTTAAAAGTTTTAATGGTATCGCGAAAATAGTAAAATTTTTGCTAACTAAAGCTAAAATAACCTAATCGTAACCTGAAAAAAAATCCACCAAGGTAATTAAAAAGCATATGGCAAAATCCGCGGAAAATTCGTTACAGTTATCCGGTATAAAGGCATCTCGCAAAATAACGGCATTTAATTTAATTACAAAATTAATTAATCGGAACTTACCATCCTTTTTTTCGATTAAAAACTAAATATTCTTATATACAGCATAAAACTGTTCGAGGATACCTCGCTAGATACGTATTCGTAATACTTCGATCAGCTTATCTTTGATATTCGCCGGCACTGTTATATCCTTAGCTTGCCACGCCTTATAAAGGATCGTTCGAATTTCATAATTTGGTACGACACTTAATTTGATTCTGCCACATTCTTTTTAATCCCAGGCTAAAGCAGCTTTTTTACGAAAAAGCATCTCCTTAAAAAAGGCTTTCTTTTCGGAAGTAAACTTGTTTCTTAACTAATTAAGAACTTTGTCGGCGCGTTCCTTAATAAGTTAAGTTCCTCAGGGCATGGTAGTAAACCTAAGGAACAAAGTAGCTAAAGGTATACCAGGCTTATCGGGCTTTTTTCCATTTTAATTAATAGCTTGCTAAACTTTCTCGAATTCCTTAACCTTCCAATTCGGGTTTCCAGGTGGTACTAATTTATCAAAAGGTATATCATCGACAGGAACTACCTTTTTCCATTTGGGTTTATATATCGTATTAATTTAAACGGTCCGATCATTATTAATCTTTTGTTACATCTCGTCCCATAATATTCCATATAAAGCATATACCAGTTTTTCGTCGCTAAACTGGCTTAAGATCTTATCTCCGGGTTCCAGCTTATTACTAATAACTTTCTAAATAATTCTCGCGTCCTAATTAACGCAGGTATCATTAATCGAAAAGATATAAGGGTTTGTAGCTTACTTTTTTATTTTTTCGTTCGTAGGTTTGCTTTCGCCAATAAAGCGGCTTATTGATTTACCGGCTGCTCTTTTTTTGGCTTTTCGTCAGTACGAATACTACGCGTAACACGTTTTGCAGGAACCAAAAAGATAATAATCTTTAACGGGCTAAACTTTAGGGTTCCTTTTATTACGTCCGGGTCCATATTAAGCGTTATTTTCGATTTAGCCATAAAGTTAAATCCCAGGATTAATAGCTACGTAGCGTAATAATTACTAACGACAAACAATAAAATAATAATTAATCGGCCAGTTAGCCAGACGGGAGCTTCGACAATACCTTCGAATAAAGTCCTTTTTTAAGAATTAAAGCCCAAAAACGATACGCAAGTTTATCGCATAACCAATCCATGTTATTTGACGTACGACGCAACTATAACGTTCGATTCTGCTCCAGTATCGATAACTTTACTGATTAGATCCTTGCCGCTTCCGTGGCCTACTTTAACTGCCAATCTGAACAAAGAAATAATATATTTAATTGGACTGCATTACTGGATCGACAAAACTTTAACTTCCTTTTGGCTTTTTGGTTTGTAACCGATATCTATAGTAAAAATCCTAGCAGGTTTTTTTGTTTTTGGGACTTTTGATCCTTATATTTCAACCTCGGTTATTTTAATCGTTTCCTTGTTCTTACGATTAAGTACCTTTAAAGTTTTAACGGCCATAAAATTTTTAAAAGCTTTTCCGAAATCTGGGCAAATTTCGATTAATTTGGACCAAGTAATTTCAAACTTTCTTTTGGAATTTTCCCGGATTTTTTTTTCTTAAAATTTGATTATATGCTTAGCGATCAGGCCTCCATAGGTAAAGGTATTATCCGTCTAGGTCCTATCGTCTGCTTGTAAGATACTGGCATCTATTTAAGGGATGTTATCTATCTGAACGCCGACTTTCATATTATGAAACGTAAGTCCTTCGTACATCAATTCGTTATTATCAATTTCGTACTCGGTCTTGTTCTTTTTTATGCCTTCAAATTCGTTTTCGTCATCCCTAGAACGCTTGGCCATCATAACGCTAGTAAGCACAGTCGGCTGATCAAAATCGTCGATCTCCAGGGCTCTGATTTCCTCCAGATACCGGGTACCTTTGCTCTCGATAAGGTTACTCCATAGCCATTTACGTAACGGTACCTCTCTATAAAATAGCTCTCCATTATGGTCGACGAAATGGGTTATATTAATCTCGGTTACCCTGTTCTAATTAATATCGGGCTTCTATCGATTTAGCTTTAAGATCGTAATATGCTTTTAAGGTTTAACTAAATTATTAATATCCGGATTAAAGCTAGTTAATTAACTGTTTACTTCCTTAAAGATATCGTTTTGCCGATCAAAATACCGCATTTTTTCCTTAAGTCGGGCAGGGAAAACTGGCGAACTATAGATCCATTTTAAGATCTTTTTCCAAATTAAAATCTGCTACTTAATTACCTAACTTTTAAAAACCTAAAGGAATTAAATTATGCCTAACGTTACTTTATCTTCCGGGAATTCAAGGAAAATGATATATCCATCGTCGGCGAGTAAGACCAGTCCTATAATTTCCATGTTAAAAAATAAACAGCACTTTTGCATAATATATCCTAACTTTAAGTAAAACTAATAAGTACCTTAATTAAAGTTACCAAGGCGTCTACCTTAACCTTAATAACTTCTACGGTAACCTTCTCGACCTCAGTATTTACCTCGTTTACGGTAAAGATTTAATCAAATATAATTATCCGCTTAAAAATTAACTACATTAATCGATAAATCAGCACCATAATTATATACCCAAAATACCTTCTATCCTGGCAATACGTAATATTATAATATCCGGGTTACTTTTCGGTTACGCATTTTTTCTTTAAAAACCTTTAAGTTTTAAATCTATCGGGCCTATACGATCTTTAAATTTTATAACGTACTCGTAATTTTTAACATTTAATTAATACGATTAAATAATTTCGGTTACGGTTAAAAATTCCCTAATCGTTATTACTTAAATTATTAAATCGGATTAAATCGCTTTTTTTCTTTTTAATTAATATCGAAACGGATACCTTTTTGCTATCGTTTACGTTTTTTATATTTAAAAAGTTTTACCTTATTTAAGGCCTAATCTTTAATTAATATCGAAACATTATTATAATTAATTATATACAAATCCTTTAGCTTTATGGACGAATTGTTAAAAATCCTTTCGAAATAGCTAACAGATAACCTTTCTAATAAGTTTTTAATATATTCGTCCTTAATAATTATTTTACCTTTTTGCTTAACTTTTTCCAGGATATCTTTTACCCTAGCAGCATACTTTAAATAATACTTATAAACGTAATTAAAGACATTACGTTAAACTTATTTCGTTAAAGTCCTTAATCGATTTTTAACGGTCCGAATCTACTTTAAGTTCTACAGCTTAAAGGTTTTTAAAATACATTTAAACGCTTCGTTTTATTAAGTTACATTATTAAGTATAACTTTAACCCGGTTTTTCATAAAGGGGCTATTAATTTAATAAGGTAACTCGGCGATTATCTCAAATTTCTTAAGCTTATATTTCGTAAACAATTTATTAACCCCTTTAAACTAATCGGTAATTTTAATTCTTAAAAAGCGAAAGTCCGAAAAAGCCGATAAATCCGGGAAAATTATAAAAAACGAAAGCTTATTTATAATATTAGCAGGAAAATCGTACTTAAATTAATTAATAGGTTTAAAAGGTATAACGTCCGATATAAATACTTCCAATCCTATAAATAACTTTAAATTCTGGGCTAATATAAGCTTTCGTCTTTACGGTAAGTTAATAACGATTCTTAAGTTCGTTTAAGTAATTATATCTTTAATTAGCTTTAAAAATTTAATCGAACTGCTAATATTTTAAGGTTTAATCTCGTTAAGCTTACTGTTATAAGGGTTTTTTATCGATCGGTATTAAGCAATTATATTTAAAAGGTTTTAACTTTTCGTAAAGCTAAGGAAATTCGGTATTAACAATAATCCGTAATATAAATAAACTTAAGTAACAATCTTAAAAAATTTCGATAAGCTTTTAGAAAACCTATTAAAACTTATTTTAAATTAATTAATATTATTAATTTTTAAATTACTTAAGTTCTAAGATATTACTTTAACGGGAATATATTTAAATATAAGATAAATAACTATCTGCAATAATTATTTTAGGTACATTTTCCCTTTTTTTCGAACCTAAAAAATAAGCAACCTTTTCCTTTTATTATCCGTCCGAATAACTTTATCCTAATTATCGCTACGTCGCTAGTTATTTAATTATACCTTTTTTAATTTGCTAATTAATACCTTTATTGCTAATTTAAACGTTATAATATTTAAGCTTAATAAAAAAAATAAATCCCAAATAATACCGCTTAATAATAACTAAATTAAATATTATCCGATTAACGCCAAAAAGTTCCAAAATATGTTTTGTAATATTTTTTTCTTAATTCCTACATTATATTAAGGAACGTTATTCCTTTTTCGGTATTTTCTTTTCGTATATAAAATAAATGGTTTTATAACCTTATTCCTTTTTCTATTCGTATTTGTTATCCTGTCCATATCGTTAATCTTATCGTTACTATATTTATTCTAATTAATCCAAATCCTAATAACTACGTTGCCAGCGACGTAATCTTAATTTTTTCAGCCTTTATTAATCAAATCTTATAATTTATCTTGTTACGTAATTTTCTTGTTAATGCGTATAATGTTTTAAATTGCGCAATCGGTCCAAAACTTAAGTAATTAATTTATGCTTCAAAACCGGTCGCTTATACGCGTTCGTATTTTTTTACTATCGTCCGAATAAAGCTATTTTCGTAATAAGGCCTTAATTTAACAGCTTTCTTTTATTAATCGTACAAAAGGTTACGTCTTTATTATAATTGCGGTCGTTAATTACATGCCGCTTAAGTTATCGTATCCGTAATTATTATTATAATCGTAATCGTATTCAAGTCCAAATATATCTGATCAAAACTTCGTCCTTTCCGTTCCTTCCGACTTATTAATCGGAAATTAAGGTCCGTCGGTAGCTAACAAGAACCAATATCCTTTCCTTGGCAGCCATTTAAATTGGGACGGGGAGACTTAGTTCCGATTAAAGCATCTTTGATGGGCGGGTTACGATAGAATAGCCGAATGCAGCGGTAATAAAGGCAAAACAAAAATACTATATTTGGGGTCCGAGTTGAATCAGACTTTAGAATAAAGATGTGTATGTCTGAACGATAATCGATCGGTGAAAACAAAGGTAATGAACAGGTCTCGGGGTTGCGCCCGATAAAAGAGCTCCTAGAAATACGCATGTGGAGCTAACTAACTGATCAGCCAAGCCATGCCCCCTGGCCCGGCACCCTGCACCATTTTAGTACTTATCAAAAATACATTTGTCGGCAATAATGGCTTTATTAATATAGTTCTGAAAAGGTTTTATTTTAAATACCCTATATATTTCGTCCTTAATCTGTAGCTTTTAGGTTATCGTAATAAGGATAAAATAAGACATTTTCCGGTAGCTAGGAAATTGCTATAAGGCGATTAAATTCCGTCGTATATTTAGTCGTTAATTTTATTTCTTAAAAAAGGTGCAGCTTTTTAACGGTATTTTATTATTTATTTAGATCTTTAAATAAGGTTCGTATTCGTTCCTTTAAATCCTCGTAATTACGGAAAATGTAATTAGTAAAGTCGGAAAATTCGTTAAGATAATTTTCGAGGTAGTTTTTTTAATTAGCTGGAATTATCAAAAGATCTCTTTTTGTTACTAGCTAGAAAATAGCTAACATCTTTTAATTATTTTTCGTTAAGGAGCTGTAACGAACCTGTTATACGACCACCCGGAAGTATGAGCAGTATCCAAAAGGGGTTCTTGATTTGGAGGTAATAATAGGGCGAAGAATGATTCAGTAGTTTGTTCGTTAAAGAGATTTGCAGATTTTTCTCTTAATTAAAAAACGTTGCTTTTAATTGAAGATTTAAATTAATAGCTAAGGAGCGAAATTAAGTAAGTGCTATTTACAGGAGAAACCTATTCGTTATATATCCTTCTGTTTTTTATGGGTGTGTCGTAGATCTGCTGGATTTATGTAATTTGGTCCAGATTTACCAGATCCTTTAAATTATATCGAAATGCTAAGATACTTGCTTCCGGAGTTTAACCGTAAGGTATTCTTACTTAAATAGGGAAAGTAAATCCTGATTCGTAACATTATTTCCCCCTTTCCAAGATCTTTGTTTTAAAGATAAAACGGTAAAAAAATTTCTAGAGTTTAACTTTTTGAACCTTTTTAACTAATTTTTCAATATACTAGATCGTACGCAGAAACAGAAAAGAAACCCCCGTTTGGATTAGCGAGATTTCAGGGATAACCGTGCTAATTTAATTAAAAGCTTTGGTACGGAAGGCTTTTTATGTTCCAATTGCATTCGTTTTATGGAAACCGCCTGTTCCTCCGTAGTCGAATTTTCAAGTTACAGCTATTGTATTTGTCGCCAGCGTTCTTCTTATAACGTTTTAATTGTGAATTCGTCAAAAACGGTAAATAAAGTGCGGTTTTGTTTAGAAAAAAAGCAGTGAAACCTTAAAGATAAATTTTTGGCTTACTAAAAAGCGGCGGAAAAAACATAACTGAATTTATTAGAAGATTAAAGCGTTTACGTTTTTAACAAACCCTTTTTTAAAAAAAGGCCTTAAAAATATTAAAAAAGGTTTAAAGTTAGATTAATTAAAAAAAAAGCGGAAGAAGAATAACGTCGCATGGAAGTAAAATAAGCTCGGTTTACTTCCGAAGTTAATGTTATAACGGAGTTATTGCTTTATTTCGATTGGAACGCCAAAAGGCTAGATTTGGGTATTAGGCCGTTATCTCTTATAGCTTTGGCCGCGTTAAAGACCGTTGGTTAGGATTCTGGCGGTGAAACGTTTTAACCAGGTCCTTCGCGCCCGTTAGGCACTCAAGGGGTTTTCAAGTGTTTTCTTCGTATGGGTAGTTCTTTTATTTAATCAAATATCAAACCTTGTTTTTAATCATTTTAAAGTTTAGTATTTATTTAATTTTGTACTTATCGTCGTTTTTTTCGACTTTTAAACCGGTTTTTAGCGGGGCGTTTTTAGGTATTAATTTAAACAAAGAAATATACAAAATAGCGTGTATTGTTATCGTTTTAGGTAGTAACAGTCGGTAGTTAATTCTGGAAATAAGTTTATCGATTTTAAACGGATTAAGCTTTTTAAAATCGAACCTATTACTAGGTCTTTTTGTTTTGATTTAAAAAATGTTCAAGGTTACGGTTTGATTTTGATGTAATAAGTAAACTTTGTTTTTTTTTTCGATAAAATAAATTTTTTAATTATTTTCTTATTATAATGCTGGGTTATCCTTTATTGGAAAAATCGTAATTTATTTTGTAGGCAGACTTATACTATTTAGATTTTAGTTGCTATTGTTTTTGTTCCAAAAGCTTTCGCGGTTAATTGTAGAATTTCGTTTAGTAATTGTTCTGGCCGTTACGCCTTTACTTAGTAACTATATACTGCTATATGTAGAAAAATACCCATGTTTTCGTTAATAAATATATTATAAGTTATTTAAGCCTGTAGAAGAAATTTAATTTACTTATTTTGCTAGTAATTAATGTAACTTTTTAAATATTGCTTTAATATTTAATTTAAACGTTTTGTTTATTTATTTGTTTATAGGTAGTATGTTTTAAAAAATTTTAGCTTAGGGTTTATTTGCTTGAAGAAATTAGTACCAATCTTTAATATGAAAAGCTTATTTTTGTTTAAAATGATTTTTTCTAGTATCCTATATTTATCGAGGTAGTATCGGATAAAAGCATAAGTTAATTATTTTGCCGGTACGTTTCTTTTAAAAGGTAGGAAGTATTTATATTTAATGAGTTTGTGAACGATTACCTATACTTTATTATATTAAACTTTAGTAACGAGGTTTTTTGATAAGGGTAAACTGGTAATAAAATTCTAAGCAATAATGTTCCAAGCCTTTTTTAAAATATTTATAAGTTGTAAAATCCGTAGGGTTTATATCGGGCTGCTTTTGCTTTATTATAAATATTATAATCTTTAACTATCTATTTAACAGTTCGTCGAAGTTCTAGAAGGTTGTATTTTACCTGTAATCGTTTAATAATCTTAAAGATGCTTTAATATCCGTATAATAAATTTTCGTAAGATTGTTTTACGAATTACTTTTGTTAATTTCGAAAGATGTAAACTTTACCATGGTATAACAGTTAGTTTTTAGGTTATCCATCTAATTGTTATAGCTTTTTTTGTTTTTCTTTATTATAGGAATTTCGGAATTTCGTTAGAAATTTTAAAGTAAGTTACTTTAGTATTTTATATAATCGTAAGGTACCGTTTTTAGTTTGCTGTAACACCTGCATTTAACGTTTTAGGACCTTAAAGTGGTAATCTTTTCTGCGACTTAAGATATTTGCTTAAATATTTTCTTTCTCCTTAATATAATAAATTTGGAAATTATATTTGGCCAAGAAAATTATCTAAGTTTTATAGCGTTTATTTAATTCTTAAGTCGTTATAAATCGCGTAAGGTTTTTATAATCCGAACAAATGTCGAAAAGCTTATTAATTTCGCTAAAGAAAAGTTTCTATTTTTTAAAAGCGTTAATAATCGTTAACAGCTTTTTATCGTAAATTTTATATTGGGATTTTACGTTTCGAAAGGCCTTAAAATAACACGTTACTAGGTATTATTTTTTATTATTTTCCTGTTACTTTAAAAATGCGCTTAAGGTATAATTTAAGGTATTTGTCTTTAGTCGTTTCTTTTTATCGGCTTTAAGCAATTTTATTACTAGCGCTTTGGTAATTTCGTTTTTAAGTCGTTAAAAAGTTTTTTAGCTTTTTTTAAAAATTCGAATTCTTTTTTGATATATTCATTAATAGTAAGTTTCGTTAATGGTTTAATAATATCTTTATATTCCTTAATAAAGTTACATACGTAATCCGTAAATTTTAAGATTTGGCAGATATTAATAACAGTTGCTTTATTAAAGATAAGCTAGTTTTTAACTGCTTTTAATTTGGAATCCTAGATTTAAATTTGACCGGAGGTAAAGGTAAATCCTAGATAATTTAGCTTCTGCGTATATTATATACTTTTGGCGGCATTAATTTGGATATTTGCTTTATCCAAAGCTTTAAAAACTTGGAAAACATATTTTTTATATTCTTCCAGCGATTCGGAATAAATGAGGATGTCGTCGAGGTAAACAAAGATATACTTATTTAGGAATTTCCTAAATATGGTTATAATCAAGCGTTAGATACTGGTAAGGGCGTTAATAAATCCTAAAGGCATTATTCGGTATTCGTAATACCCGTATATTATTCAAAAGGCAGTTTTTTATTCTTTTCCTTTTGCTATTTTAATACGGTAATACTCGTTTCGAAGGTTTAAAACGGTAAACTATTTAGCTTTGCTTACGTATTCCCTCAAGGTATTTATTAAGATTAAGGGATATCCGTTTTTGATGGTAATATCGTTTAGCTGTCGATAATCGATTACGCGTCCATAAACCGGATTTCCGTTCTGGTCGATTTTTTACTTGCCGTTCTTAATTTTAGGTACTATAAGTACAGGATAACCTATAAAAGATTTAAATAGTTAAATATAACCTTTTTTTAGGTTTAATTAGATGCTTTTCTATAAGGCCTTTACCTCTTTTAGATTTATATAGTAAATTTTATATAACTCAAGGTAATATCTTTCTTTAATAACTATGCGATAGTTTTAAGATCCGTATAAAAATAGCTCGTAATTTTCTTTATTTTTGAAAAATTGTTCAAATCGCTAATATTTTAAAGGTATAATACTGGCAAAATTTAATACCTTGGCTTTTCGGATAATATAGCAAACGTTTTTGGACCCTTTTTTAACAGAAGTTAATTTATAATCTTAAAAAACCTAACCAGTTTTCTACTTAATTAACGAGTTGCTAAAATTAAGCTACGGTATTTCCAGGATAATATCATAACTTGAAATGTCGGCGATATCTAATGTAAAATGCTTTTAATGCCTTTAAATCTATATTAAAAAAATTTCATTTTTTTTAAGGATTCGTCCGTTATTATATTAAGAAAAAATTTCTATTAATTCTCCGTAATTTGTAGGACTTTAACTTATACCTCCAAGGGATATGATATATTTTAATTATAGTAAGCGAAATAAAATTACCTTTTGCCTTAAAGTTATTTATGGCTTTAAAAGTTTAGCTTTAATATTACATAGGAATTTCGATTTAACTTCGTAATTCTGTTTTGCCTTATATAAGATCTTAATTCGCATTATTTCTTAATGTCTTAATTTCGAAAGCCTTTGCCGTTTTTTAACTTCGTGGTTCTGTTCGCTAAAAAACCTTTCTATTCGCGGGTTTTCTTAACCGCGTATTTGGTACACTTATTATTTATGTAAATATACCACTTTCGCTAACTAATCTAACATTTTACTTTAATAATTTTTACTTTTAACGTTTAAAAAAACTTCCAATTTAAAGTTAAAATTTCTACAGGGCTTATTCCCATATCCAAAAGTTTATGTATTAAGCATAGCATAAGGGTATAACATAAACAACCTTAAATAATAGCTTTTCAGCTTTAATCCGAATCAAGGTGCAAATAACAAAATCGAGAATATTCGGGCTATCGGGGAATTTCGATACATCTGCAATCGTTATCGGGCTTTATAAGGGTTTCTTCATCCTAACCGGGCCAATAATCGTTATCTTTCTTTGCTCGAAAATAAATTGGATAACCGTTATCGTTATAGGCCGAAAAATAAAAAAGTCCGTACTTATTAACAAAGTCCTATTTAAGGGCTTCGGTTTTAAAGTATGCCGCCCGTTCTAGAAGTTCGCTGGATTCAAGGGTTTTTTGCCTATAATTATTAAATTAAGAACTTATCTGGCCATATTCGTTATATATTTCGCATTTCTATACGTCTAAATAACATTCGTATTCTAACCTTATAATTACCCTAAAAGCTGGTTATCCGGAATAATACTTATAGGCTTTAGCTATTTAATTCTGTCAAATCGGGTAATATTCGTACTTTAGATCGCCGCTTGGTTCATAATAGGTCGTCGTAATGGTATATTCCTATTAAAGAAAAGTAAAATTAACTTCTTTTTCTTTTTAGCTTTTACTATTTATTTCTTATTCAGCCGTTCGGGCCTTCTTTTAAAGAATCCCTTTCTTTTTAAAATTTCTTTTAGCTAAAAAACGATATTCGTTCTTATAATAGCTTTTTTTATAACAATTAAAGTATTTAATATTCGACTTATTCTTTTTAAGCTCTCTAAAAATAATATTCGCTTTTTTCCAAGTTCTATCCTTATTTTTGTTTTTTTAAAACTTGCTGCCGGGATTCCGATCGTCCCTTTTTCTATTAAACCCTTTTTTCTCCTAGTATCTATTAAAAATACGTCTGTCGGCAATAATAACCTTATCAATATAATCCTGGAATAGCTTTATTTTAAATACCCTATATATTTCGTCCTTAACTTATAACTTTAAGCTATCGTAATAAGGGTAAAATAAAGCACTTTCCGGTAGGTAACAAGTTACTATAAAACGATTAAATTCCGTTATATGCTTAATCGTTAATTTCGTTTACTGGAAAATATGCAACTTTTTAACGGTATTTTACTACTTATTTAAGTGTCCGAATAAAATTCGTATTCGCTCCTTCAGATATTCGTAACTACTAAATATATAATTAATAAAGTTAAATAATTCGTTAAGGTAATTTTCGAGGTAATTTTTCATAATTAACTACAACTACTAAAAAACTCTTCCTACAAGCATCTGGAAAATAACGAATACCTTTTAATAATTTTCTCTTAAAAAGGTTTCGAAAAACTTAAAATAAAGTTTAACCTAAACTAAGAATTTTTCTATATTTATAATACCGTTATAAGGTTTTAGGAAAGTTAGCTTATAACCTTTAACTTTTAGCATCCTATAATAAGCAAAGGATGGAATAATATTTTCCCGGGATTGATTCGCGCCGAATAAAGGTAATATCGAAAACCTTTGCTGTCGAACGAATCTAACATTTTCCCTTTTTACCGCCTAAAGTTTAGTCATTAAAATGCGTAGCTTATCGTTAATCGTAAGTTCTTTTCCCTTGCCTTTCGGCCTGTTAAATTCCTTTTCTTTTTCCTTCGGTTCGTTTTTCTGAACTTTAATAGTTTCCTTCAGAGCCGGAAAGAGTTATTGCAAAGAAAAAAATCCTTTTTAACATCGAATAATAAAAAAGGCCATGTTATCGATTAAAGAAAGGATTTTTTTAATAAAAGGTAAAATATTTTAATTTAAATATCGATCCTTTATTAATTAATAATGGCGATCGGATATATCGTCTGTCTTTTAAATGCCGTTTTATAATATCGTTTTTACTGGGTTTAAGAAAGCTTATATTTAACTGGGCCTTAAACCATTCGTCGGCTATTAATTAAGGAATTATTAAAATATAACGAACCTGTTATATAACTACCTGAAAATGTAATCAATATTTGAAAGGGGTTTTTGATTTGCAGGTAATAATAAGACGAAAAATAATTTAGTAATTTGTTCGTTAAAGAAATTTGCGGATTTTTTTTAATCGAAAAACGTTACCTTTAATTAAAAACTTAGATTAATAACTAAGGAGCGAAACTAAGTACGTAGCTATTTACAATGAAACATGAAAGTCTTATATATTCTTTTCTTCCAGTATGACCTCCATCTGGTCTCTGTAATATTTCTGTAATATCTCTGAGGTGTCTTTGTGGTGTCTCTGTGGGCTCCGCAAAGACCACTCTTGGCACCGAAGTTTACCCGACCCGAGGTCATTCCCCTTTTGGTCTCCCGCAGACAAACGGGAGATCTCAATCCGTAACAATAGGTTTTTGATTTGCAGATAAGGTAACCCCCCCACCAACGGGCCACCCCATCAACGGGCCACCCGTTTTTGAAGCCATCGCCACCACAACTCTTCAATTCAAATAACAATATCTTTACAACCACTTAATCAATTGATTCCAAACTAACGCATACGTACAATAGTACAATCTGCTTCTTCCTCCCTTTCTTCTTCCCTTTCGAAAGGCTTATTTTGCTATTTATTTTGCCGAGTAGCAATAAAGGGTCCTTTCGTAAAGGCTTTAAGCTTTACGTTTACCTTTTTAACCGATATTATCTTTATAAAGGTTTTATTCGGTTCGGGTTACATTTTATTACGTTTCTTAGGTTTCGTTTTTTTAAGAGCTATAGTTAATTAATTGTTATGGACCTCGGCGGCGGAAAGTTTGTTCGTTTTATCGTTAAGAGCCTTTGCAAACTTGTGGAATAAGAGCTGTATAGTGGAATTTCCGAAGGTTAGATTAATTTCTACCAGGGACTTTTGGATTCGGGCTAAATCTTTGGATGATTTAAGTATTTTAATACTTAAAGCAGCCGTTTAGGCAAAGAAGTTAAGGCGTAATAGGGTACAAACCGACTTCGGGCTGGGTGCATTTATTATTTTCCCCCTTTTTTGACGTATTTGTTGTTTAACATTTTCGCTTTATTGATAGGACGTAAACTTGTTGCTTTTTAGCCTTTTAAGATGTATTTCGAGGTTATTATAATTTCGTACCACGCTTTCGAAAGCGCCTAAAGGAAGTCGGTTTTGTCTGTGGCCTCGGAAGCCCGCCTGTAACAGCGCTTGCGGAACCAGTAACGGAACTTCCGCTTTAGGGTAATAAATATACCTATATTAAAAGGCTGAAAGATATGGGAAGCGTAAGCAGGTAGGAAGATGATGTAGATCTTATTCTAAAGGCATATTTATATGAAGTTTTCCCTGATATAGCTATTATGGCCGTCGATAACTAGAAGCTTTTACTCGTTAAGGTCCTCGGGTTTGGTGTTAGGGATAAAGACTTTGCGAAGCTATTTTAAGCCGATTTCAGTATTCGTCCAGTCGTTTTCCGAAGTGGTAAAGTACCAGCTTTTGTATGCTTTATTATTATAGTCGGAAAATTATTGTTGTTATACGTTAACGCCGCTAAAAATTACTAGTAGTGGTAACGAACGCCCGTTAATACTGATATATGCGATTATAGTGATCCACTTCTTTTTGAAAGCATCCTTTAAAAGGATAGCCTTTTTAAAGGCTTTTTTAAAGACGAAAGCGTTTTCCTTTATGCCTTCTATTATTCCGATCTCGTTTGCGTTATATCGGTTCCCCCATTTAATAACCTTAACTTCCGGTAGGGCGAAGCGATCGAATAAGACATTAATAAAGGCCGGGGAAGCGGTATTTAGACGTTTATAGTTAATGGTCGTGCTTTTAAAAGTTTTGATTTCAGGATGGCAGCGCAGAAATCGGGCTACCTAACCTTTTCCTAGGCGTTTAGAGCTGCCGTTGTTGATAGGAGGCGCTGTGCGTATAGGCGAAATCGGGAATGGGGTGGCGTATAGCTTAAACGCCCCTGTACGATAACCTAATTGGCTAAAGCTTCCTCCTGGATTCGTGATAGCTTTTGGCGAGCCTCGTTGACCTTTTTTTTCGTCGGCACACCTTCGATACGGCGTGTTATATATTGTCTGTTGACCTGGTAGCCCTTAAAGGTTGCACGCAGGGATTTCCCACGTTTGACCTCGTTAATCACTTGCGCTGTACGGAATTGAGCTGAGAGCTGCATATTACTCGAAAGCGTAGATTTTGGTGAATAAGAAGATAATTTTTTCAATTTTTTAACGCGTTGTTGAAACGTCTTTTATAAGGAAAGAAAACAGTAAGTGGATCAATGCGTTACGCGGATGTGGAGTGGCCCGTTGATGGGGTAGCCCGTTGGTGGGGGGGTTGCCTTAATAATAAGGGGAAAAATGATTTAATAGTTTGTTCGTTAAAAAAATTTGCGGACTTTTTTTTAATCTCAAAACGTTGCCTTTAATTAAAGATTTAGATTAATAGTTAAAAACCGAAATTAAGTAGGTGTTATTTATAGGAGCAATTTATTCGTTATATATCCTTCTGTTTTTTATGGATATGTCGTAGATTTGTGTAATTAGATTCCCATCTCCGCAACACCAAAAAGCTCGATATTAGATATAGCATTGCTGAGCAATCTAGGCCTGCCGAGCTGATGTCTGGATTGGAGTAATCCTTCTTCAGTTGTATAAGAATTTGTGCGACGGAGGTGCGACAGATGGTGAGGCTACCCTACAGAGTGCGAGGAGATTTTTGCCAGCAAAAGTGTATAGGGGAAGACTCAATCAGAAATAGGGGAAATCTCAAGGTGTGTCGTCAGTGTGTCAATTCACTATATGAAAGCTATGGACTTCCTGCAACAACTTGGGGAATATCTGCGCTATATGTATTCGTGGATAACCTAACGAATCAGTGTATTATTCACATGTTATTCCATTATTTCCATTATCAATCAAGGGGTGAATAATGGAAACGTATCATCAGCTCGGGCCGGTTTCATATAGGGTTTGATCGTTTGGAACCCCTGAATTCCGACAAGTTGCGAGTCATAATTCAAATTAATGGATTCCAGGTCGTAGTAATTAGATTGTCCATCGCTTCTGCCAGTTGCTTGTTTCCTTGTGAAATTGGTTAGGCGTGCATTCCGAATGAAGGTCCGCAGCCCTGTTAGGCCACCGTTGGAGATTCTGGGTAGCTGGTCTGCTATATTTTTCGAAGGTGCCGACGTAGGAGCGTCGCTGTCGCCTCTTCTGTTCCGACTTGATCGTAGGTATTGTAGGATAGAGAGCAATGTTTCGTTCTTGCTCAAGGACATGATCAAGGCGGGTAGGGTTGGCATGGAGCCACAGATATGTCCGACTGTGAGCTCAATAGTTCTGCAAAAAAGTTAGTCTAGGCTTTTCTTTTCACCATTCTTTATTCCCCTAGTCGTGATAGGATCTATTATACCCATAGTTCTGATGATCGACGGGATGTTATGATGTGACACACTTACGCGAAGGTATTCGGCATAATATTTGCCCATGTATAGTCTTCGTCATGCATTTCACCGAACCGAAAAACACAACTGATGATAGAGCTGACGCAGGCGCTATATCCTATTAGCAGACTATAGAAGCCTATAATGTCCTCATTCTGCTAAAGGCACAGAACGATATTTGAGAGTGTTCAGGAGAGGGGCTGGCGGGCACATACAATAGGCCTGTAAGGAATATGCAGACCAAGGTGGCCTTTCTCTTCAGCGTAAGGTTAAGTTTAACAACCTGTGTCAATGGGATGAAAAGGATGGCAAAGTCAGACACAACGCCAAAGACGCCTCGAACAGCGGATACATTGAGTCCAAAGGGCCCGTATTTAATTTGAGCTGCTAGCCATCCGCCATCACCTGCCCCGGGAATGCCTACCACGAGCTCGGCAATCATAGTAGCGAGGTAAAAAGACATTACAACCCCAATGCAGGTATATACTGCCATGTTAACCTCCCGAACGGGCCTAAAAATGCGGAGATAGAGGGATAAAAGGGATACTTTGACCAGCATCGCGCTGATAGCAGAGATAATGACGTAAGTGAAGTTAATCTATATGTATAGATATTAATTGACCATCGAAATAGTGGTGCTAAAATTGATGGGGTATCGCACCTTCAAGTAGGAGTCTGTCATAACACTGAGTGGGACATCCCAAAGGTGCCTTCCATTCGGCGAATCAAGTACTAAAGGAATGAGCCGAAGACCGCATGCGGGAACCCTCCCAGTTGATGGAAAAGAGAACATACAAGATAGGAGAATACCACAGAAGACAGTAATGCTCGCCTAATGAGGTTAGATAATGATATAACTTTAATATGAGTAGATGCACAAACCCCTGCTACGACATGGAGGACTACCAAGAATGCATTAGCAAACTGCCGAGCATGGTTTCCATGTTATGGATTTCGACTTACCGTCATCAACGCCAAAGCTATGTGTAATCACAGCCCGGGTATAAAGTCGCAATGCAAGAAAAGCAAGCATGAGTGAAAGGAACGGGTACGCAACAACTCTCGATATGTACGCGATAGAAACGGGATTCTCAAAGTTCGGAATGACGCCTTCCGGTGGCATCAGGGTGGGTGTTGTGTTCGGGTCGATGAAATTAGATGCCATGGCAGCTCAGAGTTGTGGGGGTACTCGAGGTTGTGTAAAAGGGGAGTTTAATGTGTGCCGGGATGAGATACAGATGGAATTTTATCGGATTTGAAAGTAATATCGACGGAAGAAGAACCGCGATGATGGTTACGGGAGCGTAAAATCATTGGGGGTGAGAAAAACAAGAGCGTTCAGCGAGGTGAAACAATAACGAGAAGGATCAGCTGGGGATATATATGACCAAAGGAACATAGTGAGGGACACAAAGCTCGGAACTCCATGTCCAGGTCGCCTCACTACGGGGGTCAATACACCGCAAACGTCTTGTCAAGCCATGAAACATGGAGAGGGGTAGTTTCGCCGCCCAGGAAGTGCATATTATTCTAAAAATACATGCTTCTCATGGAAGCAATAAATTATTGTCACGCTAGGGGCGAGAACGTGCGGCCCAGCAAGTGTGCTCCATCCAACATACATAAAACATTGCCCAATACTGATTTCTTAATCCAATAATGTCTGGATCCCAGGGGCAACACCCAACGCCGGTTTCACAAGTTTCTGGGGACCTTGTTCGGTGAGCTCTTGAGTATCGATTCGCTTAGGCGCCAAAGAGATCGAAACACCCTATCATCACACGCGGGCGTGGTGGAAAGATTGGCTTTGGGTGGCAAGTACACCATGTGGGCGGGGAATGGACTGCAGCCCCCAACGGAATGGATGCCGCTAATAGGAACCGCCGGGGGAAATCCCTAAGATATCGAAGCAGAAGTTCAAGCCTATGACCGGCCGATGTAGTCCCGCGTATTCAAATTATATCCGAACCACCTCTGGCTGAGGTATCTACTACACAGCCTCTACAACTACCTGCAATACTCAACTCAATATCACAAAGCTGCAAAAAAAAAAAAAAAAAAAAAAAAAAAAAAAAAAAAAAAAAAAAAGATGTGGTTCGTGGGTTAAATCCATCCCTATTCTTTGAGTACCAGCCTGCCACTTCATGGCCAATTCTTGCGAGAGATTTTGACACGGATTTAATTACATTAAAAGGATACAGAGTTGACCTTTGCAAAAAAGATAATATAGCCTTGTTGCATGATGGATGTAAAGAAAAAAGTGATTCAATTGTATTCTATTTGTCTGAGGTAGCTGAGGGAAGAGTTCTAGCTATAAATAGCGAGTTGGATATTTGGGCCAATCTCGCCACAATACCTATCTCCGTTGAGATGATTTACCCGTCGTAGGCCCAAGTCAAGCTGCCAGCTTCGGCGCATATAAGGGCTTTACCCAAAACAAATTTACTTTAATACCCGACTTAAAAGGGATCGTTACAATGGCCTCGAACTGAATTCTAACTTCGCCAACGTCGCAGCCGCCATGATGAGAGAGATGCTGCCTACTAAACTAAAGAGCAGAGATCCGTCTCCAAAACAATCCACACCTCTCAAATGTTTAAATCGGGGCGGGCAGCCTTCCTACGAATTCGGAAAGGCAGTGCACATGTAGGCGGCAGGGAGCCAAAAGGAGCAAACCCCATATTGGGTTGCACTTTGGAGGTATCCGCCATCAGCAGCTCCAGGTCAAACTTTTGAACAGGAGTGCCAAGGTAATCATCATCTCTGTCTTGGCATAATGCCGGCCCGGGCACATCCGATTACCTCCGCCGAATGGGAGCCAGATCCCTGCCAATCCGGCCATGGAGAACTGCCGATCCCCACTAGCACTCTCGTGCCTGTCCTCTACTGGGAGGCTATCACGGTCGACCAGGAACCTCTCAGCGTCGAACTGCTCAAGGGGTACCTTTGGAGCCCTGCCGCTCCGGGCCCAGGCATTGTCATCCAGTGCCCCTGTTCTGCTATAGATGATAGCCAGGTCTTCCGTCTTGAGTTTATAGCCGCCAAAGTTGACAGGGCCGTCCTCTGCATGCCGCAGGGTGAAGATGGCGACGTAGAGCCGCAGGATCTCAGCGTACATGGATTGGGTCAGTGGCTGGTTGCCTAGTTTCTGAATATCGATTTTCCCCGTATCAGATGGCGTGGCCGCCTCAACGTCGGCGAGAAGCCGGGCGAGGAGGTTCGGTCTTCGCATTGCCTCGACAACGTACCAAAAGATGCAGGGAAGGACATTAGCGTTCAACCTGTTGCAGAGATATTAGATACGGAATAGAACCAAAAGTGCAAGTAGGAGAAATTTGCGTTGCAAGGCTTGCCACATACCCAAACATTAAACCCAGATCTTCGCTTGCGCGAGCCCTGGCATCCATTGGCTGCATCTTGAGCATAAGATACTGCCGCGTCCGGATAAGCCTGCTGCCAAAATTGGGCTCCCACTCTGGCTCCTCGGGGCAAATCTTGGAGCAGTCGAAGTGGTTATTGGCATATGCGTGGCTCTTCACAAGTGCCTTTATTAGTTTCTCTCGCACGTGGTAGGCTTTAGGAATAAGCCAACGAGGCATGGCGCGGAGGAAGCTGCGTGCGTTCGCCTCGAATTCCCAGAAGTCCTCCACAAAAGTTGGGTTGAGTTCGAGGAGCTTTCTCCCATAGACAGCTTCGATAGATGAGCGCGTGACTGTCAACTGCAGAAACTTGTACAGGTCTGGATACTTGACCCATTCGTGTCCAATATTCATGGCATCGAGATCACGATCAAGCGTAGCCATAAATCGCTCATTAAGAGAGTGGAGATGTTGGCCGGAGAGATATTTATGAGCCGTACGGATCTGGAAGTAGAAGACGCGATCTTCCGGCTTCACCTTGCTCCTCGCATGCGCCTTGGCAGCCATACCCGAGTTGTCGGCATCGTAGAAGGAGAGAATCTTCTTTGAGGCACCCAGAAGATGGTCGAGAACAAAGAGGGTGACAGCCTTGTTCGAGAGCATTCGCGAGTTCTTGAACATGACCTGAATGTGCTCGGAGCTAGCGATAACGGTAAAGTTCATTGTGCCAACCCGGATAGACACCGGACTGTCAGTGCCAAATCGTTTCCTACGTCTTGTCAGAGAAGAGGGCTATGTTTGACAATCTATGAGACGACGAGAACTCACATCACCCTGGAAACAAAGGCACCCGAGTTCATTGCCATCGGGATTGCATGGCCCAAGAATGGAACCCAGTACGGTACTACTGGAATAACGAGATCTGAAGATCTCCTGTTCTTGTTGAGAAACAGGGCGTACTGAAATTGAAAGCTAGATATGGCATAAGTGGCGAAGGGAATCAGTGCAGCAGGTGCTACAAGCATCCACGGGTTACGTAGCAACTCATTCCATGCGTAGTAGATAGTTGGTAAAATGACGGGAGTTGGGATGCTATAGCTTGAAGTGAGATTCTGTTTGCATGTAAGTATCTATCTCCATGGTTACCTTGGGCGAATTGAAAAACGAGGGTCTTGCGTACAGAGCTAACATTTGGGTGTAGGAGAACAGAAGTCATTGCTGAGCTGGTTCTGTTGCCATCCATGATGGCCTCGGAGATGCTCGCAATGCTTGACGCAGAAACACCAGGGCACTGTAGAAAACTTTCCATGCTTGAATCTCAAGCTATAGTAATCAGTTGGCTCTTGTAGGGAATATCAATAAGCAAGTGTGATAACGGCGGAACAAGTTGTTCCATTTATCAATTAGCAGCGCCTTCTATGGCTGTTTTTGGCTTAGACTCTCTAACTTGGCAGCCTCGTCTGCCCTACGAGACGACTATAAGGCAACACCTCGACTACGAGGAGTTGCAATCCTTTCGAGATCATGGCCCACGCCTGCAGGCGGCAGGGTGCTCCACAACCTCAAGAGCGTTGATGAAACAATTTAGAGATCACACTCGAATGCGCCTGCGGCATGATGTGATATTAGTGTTATCACATTGCTTGGATGGCGCCTGGGTGTTAGAGCTGGTTTGTTTCACGATAAGAGGCGGAGTCTCGGAGCGCATAGCGATCATAGCGAATATCAGTCATGTATTACGGCGTTGACCTCTTGGGTTACAGTGATCGGCAAACAAGGCTTGCGGCTGACTGTATTTCAGCGGTAACTGGGAAAGAGGGTGGAGTGACACAGGCTGCACATTGTGACCAACCAGTAGGCTTTCACTGTCACTGGCGGCAACATCCGGAAGAGTAAGTATTTTAATTGGCGAGCATTTCCTGCATCTCCTTTGTGGCTGGATCTTTGTGAATGGAAGTCTGCAATGCAACGGAAACCGCTCCAACTGCATTTCAGCCCTCAAACAGGCTAGCAGTCTACTAACAAGGATAGTGCAAAGCACTGTCTCACCAACTGAAATACGGTGAATCATACAGAATCATACATGCATTGAATACATTTTGTTTTGAGGCGGGGTTGACCTCCCTCCCCAAGCTCAACTTTCCTTACTATCTCCGCGTTATTCATCCTTCCTGCTTCGGTATTATCTTTTAGCCCATTTACCTAAGATATTCCAACAAGCTTGCGGTAACAGGTGCACGGACCGTAGACGCGACCCAACGTCAGCCACATAGCAATATGTTCGAGCTTTTCCTAATTGCCGCCGGCACACTGCTGGCCTCATATCTCTATTCAAGGCTGAGATACCTGCGCGACAGGCAGTATGCTCATATCCCACAGTTGCCAAATCACATCCTCTGGGGTCATCTCAAAACTTTTGGTGAATTCATGAGTCGGGGGATACACGATCGTCACCCAGGTATGCTATGGGATGGGTTTACTTGGAGTAGACTTACTCGCCTTGAATCTGGGGGCTGACAGTCAGATGATTAGACAAAATTTTCGAAGAGATGTGGGCATCTATGGGCCGTCCTCCCGTTATGCTTGTAGACCTCCGGCCCGTCAACCCCCCCATGGTTCTCGTCCCTAGTCACAACATCGCCGAACAGATATCTAAGCCATCTAAGCTTTTCCCTCTGAGCACGCCCAAATCTCCGACCTGGACTCATATGATTCCCATCATAGGAGAGACATCGATTTTGGGCAGAGAGGTGAGTGTAAACGCCCTGTGTCCCATAGGTCTCACTAACGGCTGGTAATCTCAGGGTCAAGACTGGAAGGATCTCCGCAAAAGATATAACCCAGGTTTTGCAACTCAACATTTATGGAGTCTATTACCCCTCATTCTCGAGAAGATGGAACCATTCTGGGGCTACCTGGATCAGCATGCTACCTCAAAGAAAGAGATCTCTCTGGAGAAACTCATCTCTAATTTGACGTTTGACGTCATCGGCGCCGTCGTGATGGAAGTTCAACTTAATGCACAACACCTTGACCGCTCAAAGCAAGGCGAACTAATTCGACTGTTCGGGGAGCTTGTCCAGACATACAGCGACGATAAGAACAACCTCCCGTGGTGGATCGTCCCTTTCACTACAATGAAGCGGAATCGGCTAGCTAGGCGCATCGATGCGCTAATAAAAGACAGGATTCAGCAAAAGTACGCGGAGCTGAAAGAAGAAGCAGAAGGGAACAGATCACGGAGCATTGTCGCGCTTAGTTTCCAGGATACTGGAGTACTAACGCCCCAGCTTCTATCAGAGACGTCAGATCAAGTACGCAGCTTTCTATTTGCAGGACACGACACAAATACCAGCATGCTGCAGTGGGCGCTCTACGAGATGAGCCGTACACCCCGCGCGCTCAAGGCTGTACGCGACGAACTCGACGAGATTCTCGGGCCTCAAACTGACCCCCGTACAATATGCGCTATACTCGCGCAGGAGGGCGAGCATCTTCTGCCGCGCATGCACTACATTAATGCTGTCATTAAGGAGACACTCCGCCTATATCCACCTGCCAGCACTGTCCGCATGACGAACCCTGGCACAGGCTTCACAGTTCGCGCATCCACCGGTGAGGAGTACAATCTTGATGGGCTCATAATGTACTCGTGCCAGAAAATCATCCAGCGGGACCCAGCCGTCTATGGAGACACTGCGGATGACTGGGTGCCTGAGCGATGGCTCGGCGAGGCGGCAAAGAGCATTCCCGCAAGTGCGTGGCGGCCATTTGAGAGGGGTCCGAGAAGTTGCATCGGATCGGAGCTTGCGAATCTAGAATCACGCGTTATCATCGCCATCGTGGCTCGCAAATACGACTTCATCAAGACAGGCTTAGGTGAAATCACCTTAGATGAGGAGGGCCTTCCTGTGTTAAATGGCAAAGGGCAATACAAAGTTAGGTCAGAATTGTATAATGTGAGTGAGGTTTGCACTTCCCCTACAATGGATAGTTTTAAAAGAAATCTCGGCTGACACTTTGATTCGTATTGCTATAGACTCGCAGGATGACGTCTAAGCCGGTAGACGGGACAATGATGAGGATCGAACTTGCTGCTAAGCCGTAGACTGATCTGCTGGTGGCATGATACGGCACAGAGATAATCCGCCGAAGTTAACCGAACTGCACCCTTGAGCCAACCTTATGAGTGGGAGTCATGATTTGGTCTCCTATTCTTTCAGCTCCATTCTGCACCATGCGCGACCGGCAGTATCTAATTTACATGCCATAAATCACTAGAAAACCTGATAGCCTTCTGAATCCCTGAATGACAATGTGATTACAGGCTTGGTGAACGCCAATACCCTCAACTACCATTATACTAGGCGACCTGACAGTGTGCCAGTCGGGTTGAAACAAGGCTTTGCAGCCCAGCGAGTTGAATGCACCACAGCCTGCTTACTGATGTCTGCTGCTGTGAACGCCCCCTGACTACTTGTCGTTATATGGCTACTCAAGGCAACCTACTTATCGTCCTGCTGCTGTCTGCCCGAGCCTTTCGCCATTGGATATTATGTGCACGATTAAAGTAAGGCAGCCAGCTGGAGTATATGTGAGAAGCTAGTTAACCTACACTACACAAGGCGCCCCTATGATTGGCAGGTATGTGTGATGGCACTTCAGCGGGAGTTGCAAAAAATAGGGCTATACAAATGCTAATCTCAATCAACTACTACATCGAGCGGAAATAAACATATGCTGATCTAGAAATGTACAGTCACGCTCTGGGAGGGTGCCTGACTTTTAATATGATTGGCCAGCACTTTTCGGTGAAGGAGGTGATAGATGTTTAGGGGCAGTATGGACCACTGACCCAGTAGGATCCGACGTGCCCATATCATGCCCAGCAAGGAATATATTCCCGCATCGTCTCGTGTCACGTAATTACTTATGCTCCGTCTGGTGCACTTACCATCACTGTATGACTTGCAGATGGACACGCCCAACGGCCTGGTATGAGACCCTGACATCACACACTGAAGCATATATAACTTAAGAAGGGAGTGAATTTTCTGGTCGATCTCTGAAAGGTCCTAGCTAGAAGCAGGAGGTAGCGAACCCTCCTTAAATACATATAAAAACAGCTGCGGCGGAGAGAAAGCTGAACCAGGACGCATATACTAATCTCCACCAGGCTCAGCTAACAGACTCAGCTGATAGACCTAGTTTTCAGCTGGGTCTGGCACACCCCCAGCTGTTAGGAACCAACAGCTGAAGCTCTTTGTTACGGTAGGGCTCAAGTCAGGTGTAACCAGTCTATTCCTATGGGGTAGGGTCAGGACAGAACAGACTCTTGTCCCTCTATAAGGATAGATAGGGGCCTCGGGCCCTTATATGGAATGAAGGTAGTAAGGGGTTCAGGTAAGGAGGGTAGGTTCAGAGGTCGAAGCAACGCAATCCACTCCACCAGCCACCCCCGTGGAGTGGGTTGACGGCAATCCACCGCCATACAAAAATATATGGATGGGACCTGGCGATATCCCCATATGGATGGATATCGGTGGATATTGGTGGACTGCTTTGGCGTATCTTGAGAAACGTTCTTAATGTTGAAGTATGTGTATATAGCTAGCTTTAAAGCAGGTCGCCTTTTTCGGGAACGAATAAGGAATCCTTTTTATCGTTAAGCAGCTTATCCTTTAATATCGCATTAATCCAATTCGTTACCTACTTTTTAAATTTTTTCTTAATTATAGCTTAAAGCTTCGCCATTTTTCAGGCTTTATCCGGGGATATAAATAATATATCGAAGTTATTAATTACTTTAACCTTATGCCATAAACGTAACGTTTAACATATCTCGATTAACATAACATTTAATCTGTTGCGTAATTCGTTAATTATTCGGCCTATAGCTAAAAAGAAACGTTTATTGAAATGGTGCAGGGTGCCGAGCCAAGGGGCATGGCTTGGCTGATCAGTTAGTCAGCTCCACATGTGTATTTCTAGGAGCTCTTTCGCCGGGCGCAACCCCGAAACATGTTCATCACCGTTTTATCGTTCATTACTTCATTTATATACATTTATGTCTATCCCAAAATCTGGTTTAATACGGACCCAAATACCATATTTTTGTTTGCCTTTATTACCGTTGCATTCGGCTATTCTATTGTAACCCGCCTATTAAAGATGCTTTAATCGGAACTAAGTTTCCCTGTCCCAATTTAAGTAGCTGCCAAGGAAAAAATACTGGCTTTTGTTAGCTGCCGACGGACCTTAATTTTCGATTAACAAGTCGGAGGAACGGAAGGGACGAAATTTTGATTAAATGCATCTGGATTCGAATACGATTACGATAATAATTACGGATACGATAACTTAAGCAGTATGCAATTAACGACCGCGATTATAATAAAGATGAGATTTTTTGTACGATTAATAAAAGAAAGTTGTTAAATTAAAGCTTTATTACGAGAACAGCTTTATTCGGACGACGGTAAAGAAGTACGAACGTATAAACGACCGGTTTTGGAGCATGGATTAATTACTTAAGTTTTGGACCGATTACGCAATTTAGGATATTATCCGTATTAATAAAAAGATTACGTAATAAAATAAAATATAAAATTTAATTAATAAAGGATAAAAAAGTTAAAACTGCGTCGCTGGCAATGTAGTTATTAGGATTTGGATTAATTAAAATAAATGCAGTAACGATAAGATTAACGATATGGACAAAATAACGAATACGAATAGAAAAAGAAATAAGGTTATAAAATTATTTATTTTATATGCAAAAGGAAAATATCGAAAAAGGAATAACGTTTTTTAACATAATGTAAAAATTAAAAAAAAAAAAAAACGTTATAAGATATATTTTAAATCTTTTTGACGTTAATCGGATAATATTTAATTTAATTATTATTAAGCGGTATTATTTAAAATTTACCTTTTTTATTAAATTTAAATATTATAACGCTTAAGTTAATAATTAAGGTATTAATTAGCAAGTTGGAAAAAATGCAATTAAATAACCAGCGACGTAGCAATAATTAAGATAAAATTATTCGGACAGATAGTAAAAAAAGAAAATTACTTACTTTTTAAATCCGAAAGAAAAGGAAAGTATATTAAAAATAATTATCGCGAATAGTTATTTATTTTATACTTAAATATACTTTATTTAAAGTAACATTTTAAAACCTAAGTAATTTAAGGATTAATAGTATTAATTAATTTAAAATAAGCTTTAGTAAATTTTCTAAAAGCCTGTCAAAACTTTTTGAAATTGCTATTTCAGTTTATTTATAATATGGATTACTGCTAGTACCGAACTTTTTTAGTTTTACGAAAAATTAAAATCTTATTTTAAATACGACCGTTTAGATACCGATTAATAAAAAACCTTTACGATAATAAGCTTAGCGAAACTAAACCTTAAAATATTAATAGTCCGATTAAATTTTTAAAGTTAATTAAAGATACGATTACTTAAATAAATTTAAAAATCGTTATTAATTTACCGTAAAAACGAAATATTATATTAACTTAAAATTTGAAGTTATTTATAAAACTGGAAGTATTTATACCGGACGTTATATCTTTTAAATTTATTAATTAATTTGATTACGTTTTCTTTATTAATATTATAAATAAGTTTTCGTTTTTTATAATCCTTCCGGATTTATCGGCTTTTTCGGATTTTCGTTTTTTAGGAATTAAAGTTACCGATTAGCTTAAAGAAGTTGATAAACTGTTTACGAAATATAAGCTTAAAAAATTTAAAATAATCGCCGAATTACTTTATTAAACTGATAGCCTTTTTATAAAAAACCTGGTTAAAGTTATATTTAATAATATAACTTAATAAAACGAAACGTTTAAACGTATTTTAAAAACCTTTAAGTTATAGGACTTAAAATAAATTCGAACCGTTAAGGATCGACTAAGAATTTTAACGAAGCAAGTTTAACGCGGTATCCTTAATTATATTTATAAGTATTATTTAAAATATGCTATTAAGGTAAGAAATATTTTGGAAAAAGTTAAGTAAAAAGGTAAAATAATTATTAAGGATAAGTATATTAAAAGTTTACTGGAAAAGTTATTCGTTAATTATTTCGAAAGGATTTTTAATAATTCGTTTATAAAATTAAAATACTTATACGTAACCAATTATGATAATATTTTGATATTGATTAAAGGTTAGGCTTTAAATAAAGCAAAATACCTTAAACATAAAGAACGTAAATAATAATAAAAAGGTATCCGTTTCGATATTAATTAAAAAGAAAAAAAAAACGGTTTAACCCAATTTAATAGCTTAAGTAATAACGACCAGGAAACTTATAACCGCGACCAAAATTATTTAGCCGTATTAATTAAGTATTAAAAATTACGAATACGTTATAGGATTTAAAGATCGTACAGGCCCGATAGATCTAAAATTTAAAGGCTTTTAAAAAAAATAAGTAACCGAAAAGCAGCTCGGATATTATAATATTACGTTCCGCCAGAACAAAAAGTACTTTGGGTATATAATTATGGTATTAACCCGTCGATTAATGCAGTTAATTTTTAGCCAGATAATTATATTTAATTAAGCCTTTATTGTAAATAAGGTAGATACCGAAACAAAAAAGGTTACCGTAAAGGTTATTAAGATTAAGATAAACGTTTTGGTAACTTTAATTAAAGTACTTATTGATTTTGCTTAAAGCCAGGATATATTATGCAAAAATGCCGTTTGTTTGTTAATATAGAAATTATAGGATTAGTTTTACTCGCCGACGACGGATATACTATTTTCCTTCAATTTCCGGAAGATAAAGTAACGTTAGGCATAATTTAGTTTTTTTAAGTTTTTAAAAGTTAGGCGATCGAGCAGCAAATTTTAATTTGGAAAATAATTTTAAAATAGATCCATAATTCGCCAGCTTTTCTTGTCCGATTTAAGGAAAAGATGTAATATTTTGATCGGCGAGATGATATTTTTCGAGGCGTAAATAGTTAATTAACCAGCTCCGACCCGGATATTAATAATCCAGCTAAACCTCAGAAGCATATTACGATTTTAAAGCCGAATCGACAGGAACCCGATATTAATTAAAATAAGGTAACCGAAATTAACATGATTTATTTCGTCGACCATGATAGAAAGTTATTTTATAGAAAGGTACCGTTACGTAAATGGTTATAAAGTGACCTTATTTATTAAGGGTTACAATAGTCCGGGCACACCTGCCTGCTCCTTGTACATATATACCTACATATCCCTACGTAGTCTTCGATAATATACGAAATCCAAACTTTTACACCTTTATACAGTTATACGTATCTTATATAAGGCTATTTATAATACGTAAAGAACCTTAAGTTAATAGCTGTAATATTTTATTATTATTTTGTTATCCTTATTATTACTTAAGTAATCCTTAACAAATGCTGTTTATTACCTAAATTAAGAATTAATTTCCTTTATTATTTTATTATTTTTACCCATTTAAAGGGAAATATACGAAAAAAAGTACGAAATAAAGGTAATACCTAACGTCAAATTTGATAAGTATACCTACACCGGCAAGAAAGAAACTTGAAAGCATACGAAAAATATACGCTTTTATCGTTAAATATCCTAATAACCGGTACCTTTTACGAAAGCATTAAAAACTATCGAATTCTTTAAAAAAGGGACTTATTTTAACGTCGCCTTTAATAATCCTTACGGTATAATAATTATTAATGTATTATATTCGACAACTTTTTTAATTTATTAAAAGAAAACCGACAAATTATTCGATTAATAGTTTAAAACTGCCTATATATATTTTAAATTTTTTTACGGAAAAAACGCCGAGCTCGACAATTTCTTTTTTAAAGGAAAAATACTTAAGCAATTAAACTTTTCAAAAAATCCGATAAAGTTAGCATCTATATCGTTAGCAAAGTTAGTATTTATATCGCTAACAGAAAAACGGGAATAGCTAAACTTCCCCAAAATTTCAATAAAACCAACATTTATACCGATAAATAAGCCAAAAACTTAAAAATTCCAAATTTCAGAAAATATTCCGATTAAGGCAACCTTTAAGCAGGAAGGTATATTAACCCTTTCGTTAAAAGATCCCGGGTTATCGGCTTAAAGCGCAAATTAAAACGGCTTTTTAAACCTATCCGAACTTTCGAATAAGAATAACGGTATAATACAAGCCTTAGCTTTTTTATTTAAAAAAGTAAAAAAGTTTCGCGCTAATTAAAACGTGGCGCCCGTTACGCGCGATTAAACCTTAATTAGGGAAATTATAAAATTATACCAATTTTGCATAATAAACGCTGGATTATTTTGGCCAAACGCCGAAAAAGCCAAGTATAACGGCTTAGTTATTTTTTATAACCAGAAGCAGGTATATTATCGCGATATATACCTATAGGCCAAAAGAATAAAAAAATAGGCCGATATAAATAACCGAAAATCCGCCATTTTTTAAAAAAGCTTAGATTTTGTTTCGTAGCAACGTATTGGCCTGGTAGAAGCAATAGTTTTCCGAACTTGATAAAAGCCGTTTTCGGTTAAGGTTAACGACCTTTTTAAACGTTATATTAAAGTAATTCGAGATTAAGCCAAAAAAAAGCTTAAGAATAGCTAACTAAAAACCGGTATACTCTTAAAAATAACAAGTAAAAGAAATCGGTTAAAGTTTACGTTATAAAATTATTTAAGTACGTTAAATTATAAAGTAATTTAACCGACTTTTAGTTATTTATCTGCTTATACCAAAATTTATATCCGGCTTTTTAGGTATTATGCTTTCGACCAAAAAGAATGGATAGTATTGCGGCGTATTTGGATAAGGTCGACGATAAAGCTAAAATTAAGAAAGTAAAATTAAACGATTTGCCGAAATTAACCTTTATTTTATGGAACGATTTATATAATAACATAAATAATTTGAATAATACGGTTTATTAAACGAATAATAATTGCAACAGCCGCCGGTTCTAACGCCAAAAATCGCTATAGCGTAATCGAAGAATATCCGGATTTCGTTTTTTTAATTCGAGTTCCCGTAGTTATTCCGGAAACCGCCGAGAACAGGAATAACGACGCGAAAAATTGCGTTTTCGGTAACATCCCGAACGCGAAAAACGTTCGAATTATCCGGATTACGGAAGCTATTAATATTATTTTGGACGGTACCGAAAGTTCGGTTAAAAAACTTAACGTTAGGATGGAACTTATGTATTCGTTAACGAAAAAACCGTATAGGAATACGAAAAAAACGCCGAGAATTACCAATCTACGTTATAGGTTAACGGTTACCATTATTTTAACAAAGGCGAAACTAAATTAAAGCTTAATTATAAAGAAAATTAAGTATATATCGAAAATAACGTTATCGATAATACGTACTTTATATATCCCGAAAACCCTAATAAAACGTTAATTACCAAAAATATTAATAAGGAACTAAATTACCTATGCCAACAATGCGATACGTAATACAATACGGCTAACTTCCTTACCGGCCACGTACAAAAAAATATATACCTAAAAAACAGGCAACATTAAAACTTGTACGAACGGCAAATTTTTCGAAACCCGCTTTAAAAGCTACTAACGTTAACAGGATAATATATTTCGTTCTAAATAACGAATAGATAATTAAAATTAACTCGAACCCGGCATCAAGAAATTATATATAACGAAAAACGTCGTACTTAAAAGTAAACGTTAAGGCTAATATTAATATGCAACCTATAAACGTTTGCATAAATACGGGAAGTTCGTTAATTCTCGTCGACCGAAAATAAATAATTTCGTAAACTAAAAATCCGAAGTTTATAAATATAACCTTATTTACGTTAAAAACGTTAATTCGCAAACCTTTATTAATACCTAAATAAAATTCGACTTTTACATAAAAAACTAAATTAAGGATATATAAATTAACGGCTATTTTGTAATTAAAGCAAACGTAATCGATAACTTTAAGCTAAAAATATTACTAAGTACCGAATTTTTAATCCCACATAAAATTAAGATCGACTTTATTAAAAAAAGCTATACTTTTCGATTAATCTTTAATATAAAAGTAGAAAAAAAAAACCGTTAAAACGGTAACCTTAAAGCCAATACAACGAAAGGTTACAATTACCTATATAATAATTATCCCTACAATAATTATAACGTTTATCGACGTAAATTACGTTAATTTATCCAAATTAACAAACAAAAAAAATCGAACAGCTTAACCGGTATATATAACAATAAACTATCCAAATACGTTAAACCTTATTTTTAATAAGTTTAGCCTAAAAAAAGCTATCCTTTATAATATTCAGGCTTAACCTTTAATAATTAAAAAAAACGAAAAAATCGGTACTATATATAATTATATCGGTAACGAAAAAGCTTATTTAGTTAATTAATACGACATTAATTAATATTAAAAGGCCGGTCTAACCCGAAAAAAATAGGTTAATATAATTAAAGAAACCTATTTTTCCGTTATAAAAAACATAAAAAACGCAAAAACGGACGAACGTTCAAGCGTTAATTTCTATACCCCGTCATATGGCATAACGAAGCTAACGGACGTCCCGTTTATTAAATCCAAAAACGGCGCAGCTATCGCAAATAACGATCCGGTAATTAACGACAAGATACGCAGACTAATTAATAGCTTCGACGTTTTTCGGAATAAAGGCATAATACCAATACCCGAAAAACATAAAATACGTATCGACCTTGTCGACGGATAGCAAAAGCAACTTAAACTAATTAAAATGTACCCGATAAACGTTAAGGATCGCTAAATCCTCGACAAGAAACATAACGACCTATACAAAAAAAGGAAAATATTTTTTTTAAAACGAACCTACCCCCGTTACAATCCCAATTTTCGTCATATAAAAGAAATTAAACATTAAACATAAAAAAAGGCGCGTAATAACCGACCTTAAACCGTTTAACAAAATAACCTTCCTTAATATTTATCCTTTATTCGACCAGGATAACATTATAAATAATGTAACTAGCAAAATATAATTTAATTTATTCGATACATCCAATTTTTACTTTCAACTGCTAATACGAACGGAACACCGGAACCGTATGGTAATTATCAATTCCCGAAAACTAAAAAAGTTTAACGTAATTCTAATAAACTTTTACAATGCTTTTACTTTTACTTAAAGGTTTATAAATAAGCTGTTTTTCGCACATAAACGTTTCGTACGTACATATATTAACGATATCATTATCTTTAACATTAATGCCGAAAAATATATAAAGCACCTACGTATCGTATTGGATAAACTTAACAAAACGCGGGTCTATATTAACGCGGAAAAATCCTTCGTCGGCTTTCCAGCAATCCACCTGCTAGGTTATAACGTTAATGGAAACGGAATTTTCAAAACTAATAACTACATAAACGTATTTAAAAAGTTCGTTTTTCTTAATACGTTTAACGCTTTAAAAACCTACTTAAGTATAACAATATAACTACGTAAAGGAATCGCGTAATACGGCATTAAAGCAGCACCTTTCGAATAACGAAAAACAAAGCTGCTGGCGAAACTTAAAAAATCGGGAACCTTATTTATTAAAGTATCAAAACAAACGAAACAAATACATACTTCCAAAATTAAATTCGTGCCGACGGATAAAAAAAAGAAAACATAAGATTAGCTTTAACATTATTTGTACATTTAATACGTTACGTATTATTACCAAAAAAATAAACCTTTTTTCTTTAAAGTAAACGCTTACAAAAAGGCTTATAACATTATGGTTTCTTAACTAGCTGGCAAATAAAACGGTTAAGCTATCCCCGGTAAAAATATACCTAAAACCGAAATTAGGCCTATCTTTTTTATATCCAAGCTAACCTTTAATACGGAAAAAAAGTACGAATCTACAAAGGGAAAAATGGCCGCCTTAATATAGGGATACAAAAAGTTCCGAAAGCTTATTTAATCTAGCCGATTTCCGGTTAACGTTTTTACCGATTATACTTTTACAAAAAGAATCGTTACTTATACGTTTTTAGCTACTATAAACCTTAACAAAGTTAATTCCAAGTTAACTAATATAGCTAATTTCCTGTTATAATTTTAATTAAAAATATATTATATCCTAAAAAAGCTTAACGTAATACCAAACGCGTTATTACGCCTGCCGACAATAATTTCGAATCAGAAAGCAACTAAGCAAAACAAATTTAACGAGTTAAACGATATATAAAATAACGCCAATATTTGGTATTTCCTAGCAGAAAAAGACAAAACTTCCTAAGTTACCCTCGTTATTAATAACAAGTTTAAGGCCCGTATTATCGCGGGATATATAACAGATTACCGGTACAAACACGTATACGCTATATTGCAAAAGATAGAAGCTGGCGAACGCAAAAAATGGTAATATAAGCCATTTAAATTACAAGATAACTTCCTGTACCACGTCGGGCTGGACGGCTATAAAAAGTTAGATATCTTTCATACTTACGTTTAGGACGTCTTAAAGCTTATACATAACAAAAAGTACCATTTCGGCAGAAATCGCATAATAAAAGATTTACGTAACATCTATTTCGTAAAAAAATATTTCAAAATATCGAAGTACTTTAGCTTCTGTTTAATTTGCCGAAAAAACCAAACGGATCGGAATAAATTATCAAGGAAACTATTACCCCTACCAGCGGTTAAATTGCCGTACCATACGATAATTATGGACTTTATTACGGATACGCCGGAAATAACATCCGCAAATACCTTTTGGGCGTTAATAAGGTATAATACGTTAAATAGCTTATGTACCATCTCGTACAAAGTTAGTAAGAAAACGTTGTTAATACCTGTGTTAAGGATTATTTGGTGCTCCAAGCGCTATTGGCTTGGCAGACCCACTTATGTAACTAGCTTTGCTTGGCGGGCCCATATATAGCTGGTTTGCTCACCTACTTCTGTACTCTTAGTTCTACATCTTCAATCTTACATTATAATCCTTAACAACCTAGCAGTACGCGGTATACGGCCAAGAATTGGGTAATAATAACGCTAAGAACGTTACAGTTCTGCGATTGGAAGTTACTTATTATTATTATCAGCGATAAGGATCCAAAGTTCACATCTGCCTTATAGAACGAGATATTTAACGTTTTAGGTGTTAAATTACTCTTTTCTACGGCATATCATCCGCAGACGGACGGATTATCCGAAAGGAAGAACCAGACTGTTGAAATCGCTATACGTTTCTATACAGCAAAAAATAACAAATGGCGTTCCAAAAAGGACCTTTTTATAACGGCTAAAAAAGCCGTTACCGAATATAAGGCAAAGCACCTAATCGATTGGCCAAAGGAGTATTTGAAAAAAGGATTTAGTCCGCCTTAACGATATTAAGGTAGCAGATAACAGATGCGTAATTGCATTTATCATCGACATGAAAGGGGAAAAACCGAATAAAGGATAATTATTAATATTCGTTTTATTTTTCCTATATATCTTATTAAAGTTGTTAAATGTTCCGTTTTATTTATCGTTTAATCCTGCTAACAATTTTTTTATATATTTTCCATACTTAAATATTGTTATTTTTTTGCTAGCCTTAACCAATTTTGCGTTATACTTGTTTTATATTATAGAGCTGTTTGTACCTTTCTTAAAAAATTTTACGTTATTAGGAAGTTGCACATCGTCGACATCAGAAATTTTCTAATTATAAAAGGGTAACTGTTACCAAAAATTTCCACCCTTTCTTTTTTATTTTTCTTACCGCCGATTATCAACAATGCCTATATAAATCGGTAGTCGTTCGTAACCCTGTATAAAAATTTAATTACTTCTAACAAAAAATCCGTTTAATTTATTACCTAAAGGTAATTAAACAAACTATAATCCCGTTATAGCAGATAAGAAAACTACCTTTAATATTACCTCGAACTTTTAATCCTTTAATAATAAAAAGAACGAATAAATTAATCGCTTTAACGTATTTATATTTATAAACGACAACTTATTTAGGACCGTAAACGATAATTGGCTTAACGATAACGATAACGATAAACAGAACGAGGATAATCTTAATAGTTAAAATAACGGCAAATCCACCAAACAAATTAATATAATCGTTATTACCAAATTAAGCTTTTTTGCCGGAATTTAAAATAATACTATCGTTAAAAAGGGCGAAAATTCCCTTTAATTTTTAATTCGTTTAGTATTATTTTAAACCAGGCATTTTTAACCGAAAAAACGGTTACCTTTAGTAAAAGAATAGCTTAAAAAATAATGCTATTTCGCTTAATGCTTAAGTCGTCGTCGACGATTTATCCGAAAACTCGGATAAAGATTTTTACGTTAAACAAATTAACCAAGCCGTTATTTCTGATAAAAACCGCGCTAAATTTAGCAAAGCGGTAAATAACTTCGCAAAAAAATCGGTACCCATAATTATTAATCGATTTAGCCTTAATATAACCGGTTATGATAGTAATAACGACAAAAATACGGATATCGGCCTAAACAGCTTTACCGATTTTCAGATAAAAAAGTACGTTCTAGTAAATACCGATACCGAATTTCCTAATATTACGCTAATACCAGCTAGGAAATCCACCTTTACGGGAAAAAAGCTATCCTTAACCTAATAACTAAAGCAAACCGCCAAAAAGCGTTTCCCGTTTACCACGAAGCTTTTAACGGCCAAAAAGGCGAAACGTAAATTAACTAAAAGTACCGAGCAAAAGGTTATAAACGTATACGACAAGGAAGACGAAAAATCCGACAGCCAAACCGGAATAAAAACTTACCTTATACGTGCTTACAAGGAATGCGCTTACGATATCCGTCTAATAACTAAAGTTATTAAAGAAATTAATAAGTTCGTCGCCAAGGACAGTACCAAGATTTATGCTGGACACCCGTACGTCAGATCGGTTAAGGATTACGTAAAACAGGTATACAACATATAAAAATCCAAAAAGGCTTACGACGGCAAGTTATTAGCCAAAGCGGCTATTTTAACCACTAAATTTTACGACCCGAAAAGCTACCTAAACGGTAGCATTAGCGGCTATCTCGTAAAAATGGGACATTTTAACTTATACCAAATCACCTTTGATACCAAGAAAAGTAACGCCACTGTCGGCAACGACTCCGTTATATATTCCGTCATCTTCTTACTCCAGAAAAACATCAATACCATTAACAAAAAGCTCGAAAAAAAAGGCTTCTATAACGTTAATAACGCCGCTCCTGTCGATACCGAAGCTATTTACAAGGCCATCGAGGACAAAATTAACAACAAAATCGATAAAGCTGTTTAAAATGTCGAAAAAAAAAGTAGATTTAGCCGTTAAGGCTAACAAAAAACTTTTATCCGGAATTACTAACGATTTAACCGCTATCCAACGCCGCCTGGACATAATCGAAAATATTTTTTTACAAGAATAAATTTAACGGCAGCCATTTCAAAAAAATAGTTAAGGTTCTCGGATATTACGTTAAAATTGTCGTACAAGATTTGAACAATGCACGCTTACAAAAATATGTAGGGGTTTTAGAATTTGCGGTTATTTTTACATACATAAGGATTAAAATATAAGCGTTAGTTTTTTCACCTTAATTAGTTATTTTAAACCATTTAGCCGTATTCCTGGTTATAGTACCGTACGTTATACGGTTTCTTTTAGTATAAAAAGGAAACTTGTTAAGAGTTATAATGGTCCGGGCATACCTACCTACTCCTCGTACATATATACCTACATATCCCCACGTAATCTTCGATAATATACGAAATCCAAACTTTTACACCTTTATACAATTATACGTATCCTATACAAGGCTACTCGTAACACGTAAAAAACCTTAAGTTAACAGCTGTGATATTTTACTATTATTCTGTCATCCCTATCATTACCCAAGTAATTCTTAACATTATTAAAAGTAAAGGCACCCGGTATTTGGAGGAAATTAAAGCTCTGGAGATCGACGACTCTGATTAGCCGACTGTGTTTATTAGCGTTATAATGGCCAAGCGTTCCAGGGATGAAAAAGAGGAATTTGAAAACGTAAAAAGGAATAAGACCGAGTACGAGATTAATGACGATAAATTAATATACGAAAAATTATCGTTTTATCATATGGAAGTTAATGTTTAAATAAATAATACCTTTTAAACGGAAGCCAGTACTTTTTAAGCAAACGATATTATTTAATAAATAATACCTTTATTTATAAAGGCTTAATCGATAAATATGTAATTAAATTTTGGGAAAAGAAAATCCGGAAGAACTTTAAAAGGAAGTTTAAGATTGTTTGGTTCGAATTAATCGAAGTTTGCCCAGATTTCGGAAAGGCTTTTAAGAATTTTAAGGCCGTTAAGATTTTGAAGGTATTTAGTTGCAAGAATAAAAAGACGATTAAAATAACCGAAGTTAAAGTGCGAGGATTAAAAGTTCCAGAAGTAAGAAAACTTGTTAAGATTTTTATTATGGAAATCGGTTATAAAGTAGAAAGCCAGAAAAAAGCTAAAGTTCTGTCGATTTAATAATGCAGTCCAGTTAAATATATTACCCCTTTATTTAGACTGGCAGTTAAAGTAAGTTATGAAGATAGCGAAAACCTAATTAATGGAGTTATCGATATTGGAGTTAAATCGAACGTTATAATCGCGTCGTACGTTAAGCGATATGGATTGGTTATGCGATAAATCCGCGTATCGTTTTTGGACTTTAATTTTTAAAAAAGAATTTTATTCGAAGGTATAATCGAACCTTCCGTTTAATTAATTAACCGATTAATTATTATTCCTTTATTTGTCGTCAATAATTATTACGTTACGTAATTATTAATTTTAGGATTTAATTTTATAACTAAATTAAAAATAACGCTTATTATAAATCCGGACGTAATAAAAGGAATTTTAAAATTTGGCCTGTCGAAGATCATTATCTTTTTGGTTTCTACAGAACGAGTTACGCGTAATATTCGTACTAACGAAAAGCCTAAAAAAAAGCAACCGGTAAAATAATAAACCGTTCTACTGGCGAAAACAGGTTTACGAACGAAAGAATAAATAAATAAATTATAAACTTTTATATCTTTTCGATTAATAATATTTACGTTAATTAAAACGCAAAAATTATTTAAAAAGTTATTAATAACAAGCTAAAACCCGGAAATAAAATCTTAAGCCAATTTAACGACAAAAGATTAACGCATATTTTATATAAAATATTATGGGACAAAATATAACAGAAAATTAATAATAATCGGACCGTCCAAATTAATACGATATATAAACCTAAGTAAAAAAAAATAATCCCTGTCGATAATATACCTTTTGATGGATTAATACCTTTTAAAAACCCGAATTAAAAGGTTAAAAAATTCGAAAAAGTTTAGCAAATTATTAATTAGGATAGAAAAAAGCCCGATAAACCTAATATACCTTTGGCTATTTTATTCCTTAAATTTACCATTATGCCTTAAAGAATCCGACTTACTAAGGAACGCGTTGACGAAATTTTTAATCAGTTAGGAAATAAGTTTACCTACGTAAAAAAAGCCTTTTTTAAAGAAATGCTTTTTCGTAAAAAAACTGCCTTAACTTAGGATTGGAAAAAATGTGGCAGAATTAAATTAAATGTCGTCCCAAATTATAAGATTCGAACGATCCTTTATAAAGCGTAACAAGTAAAGGGCATAACAATGCCGGCGAATATCAAAAACAAGTTGGTCGAAGTATTAAAAGTACGTATCCAGCGAAGTCTTTTCGAACAGTTTTATGTTGTATATAAAAATACTTAATTCCTAGTCGAAAAAAAGGATGGTAATTTCCGATTAATTAATTCAGCGACCAAATTAAATGCTGTTACTTTGCGAGATGCTTTTATGCCGGATAACTATAACGAATTCTTTGCAGATTTTTGCTATGTGTTTATTAGTTACCTTGGTAAACTTTTTATAGATTATAATTAAGTGATTTTAGCTTTAGTTAATAAAGATTTTATTATTTTCGCGATACCGTTAAGATTTTTAAGGTATATCATTATGCTTTAAGGGTTTATTAACTTTATAACTTATTTTTGCCACGTAATTAATAGAATTCTGGACGATTTAATGCGCGATATAACCCGGCCATTCGTTGATAACGTTGAGGTTAAAGGCTTAAAAACAAGATATAACGACGAGGAGATCTTTTCAGGAATTCGGCGATTCGTTTATAAGCATATCGTTAATATAAATAAAACCCTTTTTAATTATAAGCGTGCTAATACGACGATTAATATAAAAAAGTTTTAATAATATTAAAAAATAACCGTTATAGTCGGATTTATTTGCGGAACGAATAGGCGGCGACTAGATATAGTTAAAATAAAGAAAATCTTAAAAATCCAGTTATATAAAAACGTTTCGGAAATTAAAGCTTTTTTAGGTATTATCGTTTATTATCGAATATTTATTACGTATTTCGCCATTAAGATAAAGTTTTTTATACGCTTATTCCAAAAAAATTAACCTTTTATTTAAGGCTCCGATTAAAATTACGTAATAAAAAGTGTTAAGAAAGCGATTATTATTGCCCCGATTTTAATTACTTTAAATTATAACTTTAATGCTGGAAAAATTATTATAAAAATAAATACGAATAAAGAAAGTTTTAAAAATATTTTTAGTTAATTAATTAATAAAATAAAATATCCTGCGCGCTTTAAAAGTGGTACTTAGAAAGGTATTAAATTAAATTACGACGTTAACAAATTGAAATGTTAAATTATTTTTAATATTTTAAGAAAATTCCGGAATTATATTTATAAAGTTTGATTCGTATTTAAAATTAACGCTAAAATATTAGTAACTTAAATTAATAACTTTTTAAGCTTTTTGCCTGGTATTAAAATTATTCGTTAAATTGCTTAGATAAAAATGTTCGATTTCGAAATTAAATATATTCCCGGTAAAAAGAATATAATAACGGACAGTTTATCCCGAAAATTACCTAAAGCTTTTAACGCGTTAAACGATTAATAAAAGGAAAAAGTTAATAATTTTATTAATATTTAATTTAATATTATTCGGCTTAATTTTATTTTAATTGGTATAACCTTTATACTTATTAATACAAATCGGCGACAAGAATCGTTTCTTAGGAATTAGTTTAAAAAGTTGTAAAAGTACGTTAAGTTTTTAACGATATTGGATTTCTTTAATCGGCTTGATAATATTTTAAAGAAGAAAAAAATGCTTTTAAATTCGAAACGTTAAATTATTTTATTTAGGACGGTATTTTATAACGTAAGGTAAATAAGAGGTACGGCAGCCGGCAAATAGTTAATACCGAATAAAAGCAACTTACGGTAATTAGATAATGTTATAAGGATTGTAATTATAAAAGGCGAAATTCGACCTATTGTCGTATAATAGCTTTATAATATTGGTGTAGTATATTTGATTATGTTCGGAAGGTAATATTTGCGTGTATTAAATGTTAAAAAGTAGCCGATCGACGTTTCGAAAAAGGCCATAGATTTTCGTAGCCGATTAACATAATTGTTGTTTGGATAATCGATATTTAATTTATGCCTAATAACGATAGTTGCAAAGTTACGGTCGAAACTAAATGCGAATTGTCCGATTATTTGGAAGTTAAAGCCTTACGATTAGTTACGTCGGCAGCGATTAAAAAGTTTTCGAATAAGTACGTTTTTTATCGATATAATGTTCCGATTAAAATTAAGATTAACGGAGACTTAGAAAATAAGGGCGAAGTTATTAAAGCCTGCGACGTATTAGGGATTAAGAGGAAAGTTGATACCGCGTATACAGCCTGGCGATAAGGCCTAGTAAAAAAAGAATACGTCCCGATTGCTAAAGCCCTAATAAAAACGACGAATGGAACTGGTAAAGGATAGGTTAAGCTTTTGCCTAAGATGGTTTTCGCCGATAATACCATTATGAAAAGTTATGGCCTTAGCCCTTATGAACTGCTATACGGATAAAAAGCGTTTTTACCGATTAAGATAATCCTGCCGATATGGATAATTATAACTTGGAATTTAAATATTCCGAAAAAAATCTAATTACGTAAAAAATTCGGCTTTTAAAGACGAAAGTTGAAAATATAGCCAAGGTTACCAAAGTGGTTGCTAAATAACGCCGTAAAGCAGCTAAACTGGTGAATAAAAGGGACAAAAACAAGATAAAAGATAAACCTTTGGAAATAGACGACCTGGTATTATTATATAATACGTTACGATATATAAATATGTTTAAAGATATAAAGTTGAAATACCGTTAGATTGGTCCGTATTTGATTAATAATATTACTGGTTTACGTATTTACTGTTTGAAAGAAATTAATAGGACGAAGTTATAAGGTACTTTCTCTGTTAATAAATTAAAGCAATTTGTAAAAGATGAAAAAGGATATTAGGAGCCGATTAACCTATAAGAAGACGATTGAACGAGATTACTTATTAATCAAAGCGATAACACGATATCGGATACCTCGGATGCTACGAATGTTAAGCCACCTAAAGATTGGCAGCCTAAAGCTTTAAAACCTGTAAGAACAAATATTAAGGTGCAGATATTACGTGGCCGACTTGAAGGCTATGCGGTTATGAACGACAACAACACGATAACGATACGACAGCAACGACACGATCAGGAGAATGGAGGAGATTAATGCGATTAATTGCGAGAAATTAAAGTATAGTGGTTCTCTTAAATTCCTTTAAGCTTTTTTAAGCTTTTATAAGTTCCTTTAAATTTCCTTACTGTTTCGCTTACCGATACCTTATACGATAACCATTATGCTTTACTTATGATTAATACGTCCTGTTATAATCGCCCGGAACCGGGAATTAATAACATATTTTTCTACTTTGCTTCGAAACCAATCCTTATTGTATATCTTAATAATAGGATAAGTTTTTACACGAATATTTTTTTTTAATTTATAGCGATTGCGAAAAGTTGGTCTTAAATACCTTAAACCGTTCGTCGCGGAAGGTATAATTAAACCCTTCGATAAATTTAATACAATTATTATAAGCCCCGTTAAAAAAGCTAGGAATCGATTAATACCTAAAAAATAAATATATTCCGTATTAATCAAAATATTCCGATGCTATATATCGTCTTTTGCAAAGCTTGTAAAGTATTAGGTTAAGTATATTGAATGCCTAAATAAATAAACTAGTAACGTATTTGGGATTTTTAACAAGAACAGCCATAAAATAACCTAAAAAACTGGCCCGATAGATTTCGACGTATATTAAATAAGCCACTAAATTTTCCATTAACTGAAAGTATTTGATTATATTAAATTGGGCATTTGCGGCCGCCTAAAAGTTTTTACCTTCGATTTGTTATTGCAAATACCGATTAATAGCTGGATTACCGATAACGTTAATAAATATAACCCCGAATATTTGTATTAATTAACGGATTTTATTAACGATATTACAAAAGAAACCAAGTACTTATTTCGATATGCTTAAATGTAACGTAATATATAATATTATTATTATTTCAAAATTTGGCCATGTTTTAATTATTATCGAAATAAATGCGACGAAAACGTAACGTTTCGATGTTAATATATGGCCCAAGGACCCGATCAGTAACCCGAGGATTTGCCCGACGTGCTGGGATTGTCGAAGCCGTTAATGAAAATCTAGCGAATAAACTGCTATTAGGTATCGGCAGGTTAATGGGAACAAGTATAGGCGTTATTAATCGCCGACCACCGATTATCTGTTTAACGACACCAAGGATTAAATTAAGCTTTAGAAGTATCTTAGTTACCTTTGTTAATGGCAGTACATATCGTATCGGCCAAAGTCTTAAAAACAGTAAATTATTTATAACCGGTATTTTTAGTAATAAAATATCTTAATTAAAGCTTATGTTACGGAATTTATACTAAAAGGTAAGAGTAAAGTTAAAAATAAGTACTTAACGATATATTAGGTTTTATAACTTACGAACATTATTAGGATTATAAAAAAGCTTTAAATTCTGAATATTACTTAAAAGCTTATCGATACTACGGGTTAATAGCTTAGAAAATATGGACGAATTTAATACCGCCAAGATCTTACGACGATAATTAAAAATTTCGTTCAACTTATTAATATTCGCCTTAACCTTAGAATCGACAAGCTTTTTGGTACCAAGATTTAAAGGCTTATTACTTGGACCAAACTTTTTCTTAATAAACGATTTTTTTATAGCAAGGATAAGATTACCTGGGCTTACACTTCCGCGAGAACTTTAAAAACTGCGTAAATCTAATAACTGCCGAAATTTTATGATGGTATTAATTAATGTAACGAGGATAATTATATATATGTTTGGATATATATTAAATCTAAAAGGAAAAGTTGGAATAATGTTGCAGAAAAGCTGCAAAAGAAGTATAGGTGCGAAAAACGAATGCATATACCTGATCAAAGAAAGCGACGAGGAGGGCATTTTCCTATACAACTTCGGATAAAATTTTCTGGTAATTTCTCGGCGTATACGTTTTATCTGCAAAAAAATTCGGTATATTAACCCTAAATGCACTTAATCAATTAAACGCATAAGTTACTGGCAGATTTTGGCGAATTTCTGCACCCATACAACAATTACACCTTAACACCTACAATACACCTATACCTATACATACATATTACACATCATCTTTAGCTACTACTATTATCCCTAAATTACCCAATATTATACCTAAATATACTAATTAATATATCCCCAATTATCATATCGTAATTCAAAAAGCATACTATGCAGGATAAGGGCAAAAGCTTCAAAAAGTTAAACACCTCGGATTCTAGAAAACTAATATAATCGGCCAATATACCCGTATAGGAAAAAGATAACATGGTACAATTCTTCAAAAAAATACACAATAATAATTTTACCCCCTACCTCGTAAAAAAAGTTGCGCCTTAAATTCGTTTTAATCGGCTTATTCCTATATACCTAAAGGACATTAACGGTTAACGTTTATAAAAAAAATATTAACCCGCTACCATACTAATTAACAAAACCGTAGTATAACGAAATAGCTAAATATCTATAGCAAACTTTTATAATCGTTCAAGATAAAACCTACTTACGTTCCGAAAATATTACTGCACTTATCCAAATAATCGCTTAGGACGTACCTTTAAAAATCATCGCCGTCATCCTAAAAACTGGACGAATAATCTATATGGCAAATCCAAACCAATCTTTAATAAAACCCAGAAAGCGATTAATACCAATAACCCGAAATATGTATAATTAATCGCCCAAACCAAAGTTCCGACTAATAAAAATTTAATAAAGCATTAAATTAATATGTTATACGACCGATTAAAACGTTTATTGCTGATATTCGATACTTATGCTACCGAAAATCGTACCTAGTTGTTACTCCAGCTATACCGAAAAGCGTAGAAAAAATTAAGATTTAACAATCCGCCTGCCCGTATAGTAATCGTTAAAATGCTTACCTAAACCAAACATTATACATGCGGACTATAAATTATCTATATCTTTTATATTATCTACCGTAACCCTGCAAAATGGAAAAACAAAATTATGAATAAAGTAACGGGATTTAGCAAGTATCGAATAAAAAACAACATTACCGATATAATCAAAGGATTTCTAAGCCTAAAACCAGAAACGGAAAACGTTAAAAGAAGCGTAAAAGATTAGCCTGGAAACTTTCCGTCCTTATTAGCTGAAAAAAATAACGATAAACCAAACTTTAATTAATCTGCACGGCCATTCCATGGTAAACGACGCTAACCAAAGCAATATCCTAATTAATCTCGTCAATTATCCGCAAAACCATCTTCGATATTAATGCCTTTTCCCCTATCAATTCAGACTGGCCCATCGGCATTTAAAGCTACACGTCCTAATCTAACACCTACGAGATTACCATTCGAAATAAAGTACAAGCTTCGACCGAAAGTTAGTGATCAGCGAATAATGGCTATAGTACAAAGTTAATATGTTACGCCGTACAAGTAAATAAAAGATATATTCGAGGATGCAAAGCAAAAACTAAAACCATACTTCCCGCGAAGATAACCAAGTTAAGCTAGGTACAAGTTTCTAATCAATACGGAAAAACCAAAGGATAGGGCTCAGAAAAAGCAGAAAAAGGCCAAGCAGCGAAAAGATTTGGCCAAACGTCGAAAACGAAATCCTAAATTAAGGATAATGGAAAACAAGCCGCGCAAGCGCTAATCAGATTAATTAATAAGGTTTATATATAGTCCATAGCGTTGGAAATTGGTTACGTTATATTTTCATTTGTTTCTCAAAATGGATTAAAGACAATCTCATCTCGAAAAAAAAGGGTTGAAATAGTACAAGGTACCGAGCCAAGGGGCATGGCTTGGCTGATCAGTTAGTCAGCTCCACATGTATATTTCTAGGAGCTTTTTCGCCGGGCGCAACCCCGAGACATGTTCATCACCGTTTTATTGTTCATCAGTTTATTCACACACACTTATGTCTATCCTAGAGTCTGGTTCAACACGGACCCAAATACCATATTTTTGTTTGCCTTCATTACCGCTGCACTCGGCTATTCTATCGTGACCCGCCCATCAAAGATGCTCTAATCGGAACTGAGTCTCCCTGTCCCAATTCAATGGTATGAGCTAGCAATTGGTCTGATTATCTGACAAGTAATAAGAAGATGATGGGAAGTAGTACCCAGTAACCTATTATTTTAAGGCCCTTCGAAACGCAGAATTCCGATATAAGATTTACGATAAAAAGCTGCTAGCAATTATTAACGCTTTTAAAGAATAAGAACTTTTCTTTAACGGAACCAAAAAGCTTTTCGATATTTACTTAAACTATAAAAACCTTATCCGGTTTATAACGACTTAGAAGTTAAACAAACGTTACGAAACTTAAATAATTTTCTTATCGAAATATAATTTCCAAATTTACTATATTAGAGGAAAAGAAAGTATTTAAATAAATATTTTAAGTTGTAAAAAAGTTTACGATTCCAAGATTCTAAAACGTTGAATATAAGTGTTGCAATAAATTAAAAACGGCACCTTACGGTTATATAGAATACTGAAATAATTTATTTCAAAACTTTTAACGAAATTCCGAAATTTTTATAATAGGAAAAAAAAAATTTACAATATTTAAGTAGATAACCCGAAAACCAACTCCTGTATCATGACAAAATTTACATCCCTCGAAAATAATAAAAGCAATTCGTTAAAGAATTTTACGAAGATCTATTATACGGACATCAAGGTATTTTCAAAACTATTAAACGGTTACAGAAAAAGTACAACTTTTCAAAACTTCGACGAATTGTTAAATAGGTAATTAAAAATTACAATATTTGCAATAAATTAAAAGCAGCCCGATATAAGCCCTATAAACTTGTACCGCTTATAATATTCCAAAAAAAACTTGGAACATTATTATTAAAGATTTTATTACCGGTTTACTCCTATTAAAAAACCCCGTTTCTAAACTGTAATATAATGGAATATGAGTAATCGTTAACAAACTCACCAAATATAGGTACTTCCTACCTTTTAAAGGAAACGTAACGGCAAAATAACTAACTTACGCCTTTATCCGATATTATCTTGACAAATATAAAATACAAAAAAAAAATTCATCTTAAACAAAAACAAACTTTTTACATCAGAATTTAATACCAGCTTTCCAAGCAAATAAGTGCCAAGCTTAAATTTTTCATAATATACTACCTATAGACAAATAAATAAACAAAACGTTTAAATTAAACATTAAAGCAATACTTAAAAAATTACATTAACTACAAGTAAAATAATTAAATTAAACTTTTTCCATTAACTTAAATAACTTATATTACTCCTGTTAACGAAAATATAAATATTTTTCTCTATACGACGGTATATAGTTACCAAGCAAAAACTTAACAACCAAAATAATTATTAAACAAGGCCTTAAAATTAACCGCAAAAGCTGCTTAAATAAAAACGATAACAATTAAAATTCAAACAATATAAGTCTCCCTATAAAATAAATTACGATTCTCCCAACAAAAAATAACTTAATATTACAATAAAAAAGAAATAAAGGACTAATTTTATCGAAAGAAAACAAAGTTTAATTGTTACGCTAAAAACATAACGCAACTTCGAACATTTCTCAAATCAAAATAAAAAAATTCAGTAATAAGCTCGATTTTAAAAAGTTTAGTCCGTTTAAAATCGATAAAATTATTTTCAGAATTAACTAACGACTGTTATTACCTAAAACTATAAAAATACAAAATATTTTGCATATTTCCTTGCTTAAACTAGCATCTAAAAACGCCCCGCTGGAAATAAATTTAGAAATCGAAAAAAATACCAAGGAACATAAAGTCGAAAAAATTCTAGACTTTAGATTAGTCAATGACAAAATCCAGTACCTGATTAAGTAAAAAATTACCTATACGAAAAAAATACTTAGAGACCCCTTAAGCATTTAACGAACGCAAAAAACCTAGTTAAAACGTTTTACTACCAAAATCCTAACCGACCGTTTTTAACGTAACTAAGGTCGCAGGTAACAACTGCTTAATACCCAAATCTAACCCCCCAACGTTCCAATAGAAGGAAGTAAACGCCTTTACTATCGCGTTAATTTCAGAAGCAAACTATGCTTGCGCGGCAGTAACCCGTTTCCGTTCATTTTCTACTCTTTCTCTTTCTTCCAGTTAATCTAGTTCGAAACCTTCGTTCAGCATTTTTATCGCCCGACGTTTTAAAAAGTCCTGCTAAAGCCCTAACCGCTTTAGCCAACTAATAAACGCCAATATTTTTCTTTTTAACGCTAACGCAGGTCATCCATTTCTTTTTTAACCCGTGCTTAAAGGATTAATAATTAATCTTCCGCCTTTTGCTACTCCTTTTAAAAACGTTTTTGCTCTTAAGTTATTCGGTTTAAAGAATTCATTATCTCCACGTTACGGTCTCGACGTTAACGGCGTTAACAGTAGTTACAAAAAAAACGCCCGCAGCAAATCGACAATTTATTTCTTTGAAACGAATACACGAAAAACAAAAATAATACCTATCGCCAAATTCTTCAAGCCAAATAGCCCGACTTTTACGAGATAATTTCTGATCTAAACGAAAACGCCCTTTTAGCTTAACAGTCCGATTCGACATCATAAGGCAAAAGTTATATCATGTAAAAAAATCAAAAAAAGGAAATGCCCTTAACTACCTGTTTTATCTTTGGGACAAAAGTTTTTTTTTTAAAAAAAGAGAATAATGTTACGTCTAACTAATATTGAAAAAGGATGTACCAAAAGGATTATCGAGATGGTTCCAAAAGTCTTAGATATAACGGACAAATTTCGGCTAAAAAGACCTTATATGCTTGGTTATACTTAGATTTGATAAATATGGAACATATCTATCCAGAACCACCATAGAAAGATGTACTTAGATTTAATGAATATAGAACATATCCAAACACATCCACTATAACTGCAAAATAGGAGAAATATATATAAACCAATAATTCCCTATGTGAATAACATCTAGATAAATTCGTTCTTTAACTATGAATTTAAGTTTTTAATTAAAGGCAGCGTTTTACGGTTAAGGAGAAAGTCCGCAAATTTCTTTAACGAACAAACTACTGAATTATTCTTCGCTCTATTGTTATCTGCAAATCAAGAACCCCTTTCGGATACTGATCACACTTCCAGGTGGTTGTGTGACAGGTTCGTTATATTAGAATCGTAATATACTTTTAAGGTTTAGCTGGATTACTAATTTCCGGGTTAAGGTTGGTTAATTAATTATTTACGCCTCGGAAAATATCGTGTCTCCGATTAAAATACCGCATTTTTTCCTTAAATCGGGCAGGAAAGGCTGGCGAACCATAAATCTATTCTGAGATCTTTCTCTAAATTGGAATCTGCTGTTCGATTCCTTAACTTTTTAAAACGTGAAGGAATTCAATTATATCTAATATAACTTTATCTTTTGGAATTTTTTTAAAAAATAATATATCCGTCGTCGGGAAGTGAAACCAGTTCTATAATTTCTATATTAACAAATAAACGGCACTTTTGTATAATATATCCTAGCTTTAAACGAAACCAACAGGTACCTTAATTAAGGTTACCGAAACGTTTATTTCGGCCTTAATAACTACCGCGGTAACTTTCTCGACTTCGGTATCCGCTTTGTTTACGGTAAAGATTTAATCGATTAAATTTATCCGGCTGGAAACTAACTGCATTGATCGACGTGTCGGCACCATAATTATATGCCCAACGTACCTTCTATCCTGGCGGAACGTAATATTATAATATTCGGATTATCTTTCGGTTACGTATTTTTTCTTTAAATGTCTTTAGATTTTGGATTTGTCGGGCCTATACGATTTTTAAGTCCTATAGCGCATTCGTAATCTTTAATATCTGATTAATACGGTTTAATACCTTTTTTCCGGTTAAAAGCTTTTTAATCGTTATTGCTTAAGCTGTTAAATCGGATAAAACCCTTTTTTGTTTTTTTCTTAATTAATATCAAAACGGATATTTCCTTATTATCGTTTACGTCCTTTATATCTAAAAAGTTCTGCCTTATTTAAGGCCTAATTTCTAATCAATATGGAAATATTATCGTAACTTATTACGTGTAGGTCCTTTAACTTTATAGACGAATTGTTAAAAATCCTTTTAAAATCGATAACGAATAACCCTTTTAATAAGCTTTTAATATATTCGTTTTGAATAACTGTTTTACCTTTTTGCTTAACTTTTCCAAAATATTTCTTACTTTAACAGCATACTTTAGATAATACTTATAAACATAATTAAAAATACCGCGTTAAGCTTACTTCGTTAAAATTCTTAATCGATTCTTAACGGTCCGAATCTGCTTTAAGTTCTATAGCTTAAAAGTTTTCAAAATAAACTTAGACGTTTCGTCTTATTAAATCGCTTTATTAAATACGGCTTTAACCCGGTTTTCTATAAAAGGTCTATCGGTCCAGTAAGACAATTCGGCGATTATTTCAAATCCTTTAAGTTTGTACTTCGTAAACAGTTTATTAACCCCTTTAAGCTAGTCGGTAATTATAATTCCTAAAAAACGAAAGTTCGGAAAAGCCGATAAATCCGAAAAGATTATAAAAAACGAAAACTTATCTATAAGGTTTGCAAAAAAACCGTTTTTAAATTAATCAGTAAGTTCAAAAGGTATAACGTCCGGTATAAGCACTTTTAATCTTATAAATACCTTTAACTTCTGGGCTAATATAATCTTTCGTTTTTACGATATGTTAATAACGATTCCAAAAGGTATTTAAGTAATCGTATCCTTAATTAACTTTAAGGATTTAATCCGACTGTTACTATATTAAGGTTTAACTTCGCTAAACTTATTATTGTAAGGATTTTTTATTAATCGGTATTAAACGGTCGTACTTAAAGCAGGATTTTAATTTTTCGTAAAGCTGAAAAAGTTCGGTACTTGTAATAATCCGTATTATATCTAAACTTAAATAGCAATTTTAAAAAGTTTCGATAGATTTTTTTTTTAAAAAACCTGTTAAAACTTATCTTAAACTAATTAATATTACTAACTCTTAAATTATTTAAGTTTTAAAATGCTACTTTAAACGGAATATGTTAAGCATAAGATAAATAACTATCTACGATAATTATTTAAGGCACATTTTTTTTCATTTTCAGATTTAAAAAGTAAATAACCTTTTCCTGTTACCATTCGTCCGAATAGCTTTATCTTAATTATTGCTGCGTCGCTAATTATTTAACCGCACTTTTTCCACCTTACTAATTGATATTTCCACTGTTAACCTAAGCGCTATAATATTCAAGCTTAATAGAAAAAATAAATCCCAAATAATACCGCTTAATAATAACTAAACAAGATGCTACCTAATTAAAGTTAGGAAAATTCAAAATATTATTTATAACGTTTCGTTCTTACTTTTTATATCGTATTAAAAAGCGTTATTCCTTTTTCGATACTTTCGTTTCGTATACAAAATAAGTAACTTTATAACCTTATTTCTTTTTCTGCTCGTATTCGTTATTTTGTACATATCGTTAATTTTATCGTTACTGCATTTATTTTAATCGGTCCAAATCCTAATAGCTACGTCGCCAGCGACGTAATTCTAACTTTTTTAGCCCTTATTAATTAAATCTTATATTCTGTTTTGCTACGTAATCTTTTTATTAATACGTATAGTATTCTAAATTACGCAATCGGTCTAAAACTTAGGTAATTAATCCATACTCCGAAACCGGTTACTTATACGCGTTCGTGCTTTTTCGCCGTCGTCCGAATTAAGCTATTTTCGTAATAAAGCCTTTAATTTAACAGCTTTTTCTTATTAATCGTGTAAAAGATTACGTTTCTATTATAATCGCGGTCGTTAATTATATGCCGTTTAAATTATCGTAACCGTAATTATGGTCGTAACCGAATCGTATCCGTATCGGAATGCTTTTGATCAGGACATCGTCCTTTCCGTTCCTTCCGACTTGTTAATCGGAGATCGAGGTCCGTCGGCAGCTATCAAAAGCTAATATCCTTTCCTTGGGAACCACTTAAATTGGAACGGGAAAACTTAACCTAATTAAACCATTTTTAAAGAGCGTATTATAATAGGATAGCCGAATGTAGCGGTAATAAAGGCAAACGCAAAACTGTATTTCGGTGTTGAACTAGACTGTAGAGTAAAAACATGAATGCGAAAGGTGGTAAACATGTCTCCGGGGTTGCGCCCGGCGAAAAGAGCTCCTAGAAATATGCATATAGAGCTGACTAATTGATCAGCCAAGCCATGCCCCCTGGCCCGGTACCCTGCACCATTTCATTCCTCGTTTTATTGTAACCTGCAAATCAAGAACCCATTTCGGATACTGATCGCACTTCCAGGTAGTTGTGTAACAAGTTCGTTACAATTTTTTAACGAACCTTATTAACCTTTTCTCTCGTCGGCAAGCTTTTGATACGGCGTAATATATATCGTTTGTTAACCTGGTAATTCTTAAAAGCTAACCACAGAGACTTTTTGCGTTTAACCTCGTCAATTGCTTGCGCCGTACGGAATTAAGCTAAAAGCTGTAGATCATTCGAAAAAGCAAATTCTAATAAAAGGATAATTTTTTAAATTTTCTAAACGGTTGTTAAAAAGCCTTTTATAAGGAAAGAAATCAGTAAGTGGATCAACGCGCAATGCGGATGTGGGGTGGCGCGTTGGGGGGGTGGCGTGTTGGTGGAGGGTCGCCTTATAGGGTAAGGTATTTGGGTAAAGAAGTTACGATAGCAATATTTGCGAAAACTATACATTAACAGTAATCGAATAGTCGCTTCTGTTATCTACCTGTCGGCTAACAGCAGAGGTCGAAGCAATGCAATCCACTCCACGAAGCACCCCCGTGGAGTGGGTTGACGTCCATCCACCACCATATAAAAATATATGGATGGAACTGGCGATTTTCCCATATGGATGGCCATCAGTGGATATACGTGGACGACTTTAGGTATCTTAAGAAACGTCCTTGGTATTGAAGTAAGTGTTATTTCTGTATGTATAAATCGCGGAACGCGTAAATCGTCCAATTTAAAGCTTTGCATTATTTTGCGGATTGATAACAGCTACATTAATTTCTTAATAAATTACTAGCAAATTTATGTAAAAAGTACTGGGCTAGCAGGGCCTAGATTAGCAGGGGCTGGGCTAAAAATGGAAGTTTATTGTATGGGTATTGCAGTGTTAGTATGTGGCTTTTGCGGAGAACTGTACGTTGTTTCGGAAGATCAAAAATATATCGGAAACGCACCTAAAGTATATGGGTCCTATATGTTGCGTATAATAATCCTGTTTTCTTTTTAAGTAGCTTTATTAACAGCTTTATGCTTTAACTTTTCCGAATTTAATTGCACCTTCGAAATCGCAGCCAAATAAAATCGCAAAAAAAATTAACTTTACCGTTAAATTCCCTTAATTAAGGATTTTATAATGATATCATTCTTATTATTTCAATTGTTATATATAATTAAATAAGCCAAATTGTCGTAAAGTTAACATATTTTATATTTAAAAACCGAATAAAAATAACATGTTTATTAATAAATAATATATATTTAACGATACAGCTATCTCTTTAAACCAAGCCCGGTATTAAAATAACCGCAAAAAATCAAAAATTTTAAAGATACCACTTTTATCATCAGGCGATAAATATGTCCAAAGTTATAAAGGAGTAATAGGTTAAAATATCAAACATTTCCGGGTAAGTAAGACATTTTATGTAGCGGTGTAAACAGTTACCTGTTAATATCACCACTTATACAAGAAGGCCTTACTAATAGCGGGACTTATACCGCTACAAGGACCACTTATTATGGACATAATGTCCATTTACGAGAGCTTTAAATGGATGGACGTCCATTTCAGGAAGGGCTAAATGGGTGGCGTGGGCTTGGCAATTGCGCAATCCATTGTGCAATCGGTGGACTTCGGTGGAGTTGCTTCGACCTCTGGCTAACAGGGGTGCGCTGGCACCCCATATACGGAAAGGCTGCCTCTGATCGGATGATATATGATCCGTTGCTAGGCTACTTCAAAAAGCAGTACTCGTTGCGAGAGCGCACGCAACTAGCCTAATAAGACAACACAACTGATATCCCCTATATCCGACACTACCCCTATCTAAACCAGGAGCGTTAGCTTTGTGCAGTCTAATGAACTGGATAGGAGCTCCAAACCAGATAAAGTCTTCAAAGTTCTCGAGGCTCCTGCCTGCGACCGCTGGATCTGCGTTAATAAACCGTAGCATACTTTGGCCCGTGCAGGGATTCATCATGCGTTATCCAAAAGATGTACAAGGATAATACTTCGGGGGCATGCGCCAGTTGGCCAGGATGAACGCGGTTTTGTCTCCAACACTAAGATAGAAGAGCTTCGAGCCTCAGAAACCACAGGTCTCCAGCACACTTGCAGAGCGGATTTCCTTTCACCTTGGGTGGTCCGCCTTTTTCAAACCACCCCTTGAGCTCCGAGCCACGGTACAGACCCTCGGAGTCCAAGTCGATATCAATATGCTCTTCTTCGACGTTGCAAGTACATGCCCCTTCGAGGGACGCGCCCCAGATAGTTAGGATGCTCCGGCTTATCAAAAAGGCAAGGGGCGTAATGGGAGACGGCAAAGGTGAGGCCTTCGTGCCTAACAACGCGGATTCTAGTGTCCGGGTTACGGCCACTGCGTGGGCGAGGGTCTTCCTGGCGTCCTTTGACTGCTTCCAACGAGACACCCAGTCGCCCCGTGGTGGAGATCTAGTCGACGCTCCACCTGGGTTAGGTAAGAGAAACTCAGCGAGTTCGGCATGTCTGCTGATGTATAGATGTAGACTGAGGAGGTGATAGAGGATCGCTGTCTCCATTGTTAGGGCCTTAACCCTGCTTAGCGCGATTGTTTTCCAGTCAGGATCGCTTTCGTCCTCGAATCCGAGATAAGCTCGTAGGGGGAGGCCAGGCGACTCTTGTTTCGATTGCATGGTGCACTGAACCAGGATTTTATCTAGCTCCATCTTCCATGCATCTAGTTGAGACGATATTGATTCTGAGGTGCCAGGTGTCGGGTGCAACCCCATCACTCCACTACGGCATAGCCGGTTATGCTTCCATACACTTCGCAATGCTCCGCATAGACCAATCTGAATGTCCTCGACGAGAAGCACACACGGCATGGACCGCTCGGAGTTGCTCGCCATCGCGAACAACTTGCAGTAGGCTCGGCCGGTGGGTTCTTGCAGTGTGCGCTCATAGTTAGTTCCAAGCCCATTGCAGTTGGACAAGGCAAATGTCGAAGGTAGAGAGACGTCCAGTTCTTCGCAGTGGATGTTGGGGGGTTGTCCACAGAGGAGGGATGCATAAACATCAGCTTTTAGCATACAGCTCGCAATCCTTACCATAAAATCATTAGTAGATGCCCTTGCTCCGTTCTGAATAGCTAGGTTAAAGAACAAACCTTCTGGGAAATTCATGGATCTGTTGCATGTAGGCTGAAAATGTGCCCGGAAAATGGGCACGTACTTGATAGTTCAAGGCTTCGGAGCTGAACATCCCAACCTCTCGCAGGAGGGACGTAAACAAACTACACAGTAGTCTTCCTCGTGACAGGATGTCATTATTCTGCAGGGACGTCAGCAGCTTCAAGAGGCCGGTAGAGGACCGTCATTCACCCACTTTACTATGCAGCGCAAAAATGATATTTAAAAGGGTCGTCCTATACAGGTCTATAGCCCAGGCCTTCACACAGGCAGCTTCTCCGGGCGTACTCTGCCTAGATTAGCTAGTATCTTCCTAACGGAAAAGCCACATACCATCTGTGCAAAAAGTCGATCGACTAAGAGCTTGTGTGTCTCGAAAAGAAGTGATCTTGACTGCCCTGGCTCTTTCAGCCATGCGCCGATAAGGATTACCGTTGTGGTGAGAATAAGAGGCGCCTGATGGGTGTCAAAGGAGTCCCTGTGCATCACGTGCCAATGAAGGTGAAACTTTTCGAAATATGTGGCACAGCAGGCCGATGCCCACATTCCGAACCCTAAAGGTACTTCCTGTATCTGTTCCAGGCAGGATATCCCCCCTGACTCAATTGCTCGGGCGAGAACTGTCATTCCGACCTCTGAAGGCAGATTTCCCTGGCTCTCTTGCTGCGTGGTAGGACGCTCCGTGTGCCGCACCTCGATGTTTACCTCGGCTTTTTGAGGTGCGGGCTTGATGATCAAATTTCGCAAGAACCAGGCGTTGCGGGAAGACGTACGATTGCTCCCATCCACAATTTGCTGGCTACCCGGAGGATAGCGAGACGTGGAGCCGGTATCTGAATAGAATGAATGTGTGACAAGGGAATTCCCGTCGTCGCCTGTCTCAGCTGGGTCTTTTCGAGAAGCTTTCCCGCGGGTACTACTGAATGTGCAACTAATGCCACGCTTTGTGCACAGAGAACACGGAGCGGCTCCCGAGCATTTCGACTTGCTTGCATGACAACTATCACAAGCCCGAGCACTGCGCGTGACGGAGAGTACTGCTGTCTCATGCCGATTTATGTGACGTTTCAGGAGGTCACTGAAGAGTGAGTTAGGTCCCAGGTCCACACGTATGTTTAAGAGGTTGTGTATCGGGGTATCCCCCTCACCTGCGACTAAAGGCGCGTTCGCAGACATGGCAAGTGTGAGTATGGCGGGTATGGGTAGCTTGATGACGCCGCAAATGTTCTTTCCGGATAAATTCTTTTCCGCAATGACATATATGATGGACTTGGTGACCTGCACCTGGCCGGTTCGTCACATTCGTTCCAAAAACTACTGAGGAGTTAATTAGGCGGTCTCCGGTAGCATTATCAGCTAATATAACAGCACAACAATATCAAGTATCGCACGTAGACCCACTTCTATTTTCGGCGTCGGGCATTGTTAGAACCTTCTCATAGCCAAGTCTTCTCTCGTGATGGCTTGGTGTCCGTGCGAATTCAGGGGCAATGGACCCGTGTAAACCCCAGCAATGCAATCGCCATACAACTCTGGTGGGATATCAATTGGACAACTTAGTAACGACAAGGCGGCCGGTTCGGGGTGGGATGAGGGCGTTCTAATAAGCTGTACGAAGAACGTCTGGGTCGAAAGTCCCACCCGGCAGAAATCTCGGCTAAGGGTGGGATGGAATGCTAACTACACAAGCCCCTTTACTTCAGCATGTGTCATTCGACCAATCACCATAGCCACTACGAAAGTATAGGTCCCGCTATGGGGGGTCCACCCGGCATCCCGCTCGGTATCCCGCTCGGTATCCCACTCGGCCAAATTCCTCGAAGAACTTGTCTGCATTTCGTATCCTACGCCTCACCCTGCCCAATTAGTCAATCTCAATTCAAGATCACGTAACTGACGGAATCCGAAAGATGGCCTCCAGCTTACTCGATTTCTCTATATATGCTATGTACGATCCCCCAAGAAAAATTTCTAAGACTCAGATCCAGTCTCCTCAGTACAAGTCAATCCATCCATCATTCTAGATCCACCCACCATAAAACAAGCTCCGTACCGCCAAACTATCTTTGACACGTCTCATTAACGGCAATTCAGACCTCGCCATGTCCAATATCAAGACCGTTGCGATTATTGGCGCCTCTGGCAGCCTTGGCTCCGTTGTTTTTGAGAAGCTCGTTGATTCTGGGAAATTCCATGTCAGGGTCCTCAAGCGCGTCGGTTCCAGCTCCAAATTCCCTGCCGGAACTGAGGTCGTCGAGGTTGACTTTGACTCCCTCGATTCGCTCAAGTCAGCCCTAACCGGCCAAGACGCACTTGTATCGACCGTTTCCAGTGGTGGCCTCGAAAGCCAGAAGATTCTGATTGATGCGGCCGTCGCTACAGGCGTGAAGCGCTTTATCCCATCAGAATTCGGGGGCGATCTCGACAACCCGAATGCCCGCAAGCTTCCCGTCTATGGCCACAAGGTTGCTGTGCAGGAGTACCTCGTAGAGAAGGGCAAGACTACAGGTATCACATACACCGTGATTTACAACTGCGCGTTTCTGGACTGGGGCCTGGAACACAAGTTCATCTTGGACGTGTCTGGCGACAAGCCGACTATCATCGATGGCGGAAACAACCCTTTCAGCACAACCACTCTCTCCACTGTCGCTGACGCCGTCATTGGCGTCTTCGGCCACCTTGAGGAAACCAAGAACAGGGCGGTGTACATCCAGGATGCTGTCATCACACAGAACCAGCTTCTCGAGATGGCCAAGAAGGCTGCACCGAACAGGTCCTGGGACGTCGTGCACGCCAAGCTAGACGACCTAACCGCAGAAGCGGACGCCAAACTGGCGAAGGGCGACTATAGCATGCAGACCTTTGTGCCTTATCTCTACCGCGCTACCATGGATCCGGCATATGGTGGAAACTTCACCGGTAAGACGGATAACGAACTCCTCGGGATAAAGGAGATGAGCGAGGCAGAGGTCTTCGAGGTTGTCAAGTCGTTCGTGTAAGCTGCTTAGGCCGCTGCGGCACAGATGTTTCGAGTTTGCACCATAGCTAGGAGATTACCCCTCAGGGAATAGCGGATGAGTGTACTCTATGATTTTATCTCTCTAACATTCTAGATCTAGAACCTCGCCTGCAGATTTTGAGTTTTTGTTCCGCTAGCCCCCGTGCCTATGATCATTTCAAGCAGAGTCATCATAGTAGAGTACACGCGTTGACCACGAAATCTGTGAGTCCCTAAACTCCTGGTACAAGGACAGTGCGAAAACGACATTCGGAATCCGAGAAGTATCCTGTCAAGAGCGATAATGTTGCTGAATGAGTTTGCTGCAGACTTAATTGGTATAGGGAGTTGTCTTTCATTGTATCATGAAACAGGCTCTCTCTCCGTTGTAAAGCCGAGTAGAACCGATGATCCTCAAGGGTTATTGCCGGATGTCGGAGGCAAGCGGAAACCCTCTTTAACGTGTACCTAGGTATTACCCGGTATTTCATCCGTGCAGCACCGACAACGCCGCTACTTGCAATGCAATACTCAACACTTTCGTTCTAGAATCCAGAAAGCGCGCCATTAGCAGTTCTAAGTGAAACCCTCGGCAGTGTCATCATGGCGCAGCTCAAGATCGCAGTCCTTGATGATTACCAAGAGCTCTCGAAACCCCACTTTGATGAGCTACGGCGTTCCGGATATGTAGTTACGACGTTCACCGACACGCTTCTCCCTTACAACCACCCCGACACACCACAAGAGGCCAAGGATGCGTTGGCCAAGAGGCTAGAGCCCTTCGGCATCATATGTGCGTCTAGACATGCCATGCGCGCGAGGTTGCTGAATTGTTAACAAGGGATACAACCTCAGGTACCATGAGGGAGCGGACGCCATTCCCGGAAGACCTCGTCAACAGGCTGCCGAATCTCAAGCTGTTACTTACCACAGGCCCGCGCAACGCGTCAATCGACGTGCAGGCGTGTCGCGCCCGCAGCGTCACCGTAGCCGGGACCGCAGGCGGAGGAGGGTCGCCGGGCCCGGACGGGACAACGCAGCACTGCGTCGCGCTGATTCTCGGCCTCGCGCGCAACATCGCGCACGACGACGCCGTGGTCAAGGCCGGCGGCTGGCAGACCGCGTGCGCGACGGGGCTGTCCGGCAAGGTGTTCGGCACCGTCGGGCTCGGTAGGCTGGGCGCCTCGGTCGCGCGCATCATGCGGGTCGCCTTTAATATGAAGATCGTCGCCTGGAGCCCGAACCTGACGCAGGAAGCCGCGGACGCGAAGGCCGCGGCGGCGGGCCCGCCCGTCGAGGACGCCGAGGACGGCGAGAAGACGTTCAGGGCCGTGGGCCGCGAGGAGCTGTTCGCCTCCGCCGACGTCGTCAGCGTCCACCTCGTCCTGTCGGACCGCTCACGCGGCCTGATCAACGCCGACGATCTAGGACGCATGAAGAAGTCGGCGCTTTTCGTCAACACCTCGCGCGGCCCAATCGTCGTGGATGAGGACCTGCTCAACGTGGCGAAGAAGGGGGGAATTCGCGGGGTGGCCCTGGATGTCTTTGATATAGAGCCGTTGCCGTTGAGTAGCGGGTGGCGGACGACTAGGTGGGGCGAGGAAGGGAGGGCCCAAGTCCTCCTGACGCCTCACATGGGTTACGTCGAGGAAGAGACCATGGATGTGTGGTACAAGGAGCAGGTTGAGAATATCCTGCGGTGGGAAAGGGGTGAAGCGCTGACGACTGTTTTCAAAGATAACGGTTATTAACGTATGTGCGAGTCAACCGTTAACGACATCAGCGTTGACCTGTCCGAGACGATCATGCTGAGACATCTGTAGGTAGTTACCAGGGCGAACTGATTGCCTAGCTTTAATGGTATCCCTCACGAGCTAAGACAAGATGGATTCAAAGATGGCGAGTCGACGATGTTTAATGTGTTCACCGATTTCCTCAATGCCCTACGACGTAACAGTTCATCTCATATCATATAACGGAGTTTGGTCTAACATGAAATCCGCCTCATGATGCGCCCTGAGGCGTTCCTGAATTGGCAGAACGCAGTCTGGGCATTCATGTGTGGGGATAACACCCCCTGATTCGACTCCGGACCATCGTTTTGATACACTTTGCAGGTCTTTGTGGATTAAACATAGAGGTCAAACTCAAATTCCCGTAAGTATCCTACAGACATGTGCTCGGAAACAAGCACCGAGGGTCAAGCATAATTCAATACATACGGGTTGGGAGTTCAGGAGTCCAACGTCCACCGCGTAAGTCGCTGCTGGTAGACAATATATATATGATTCATATCCATACGTGTGGTAACAGATGATGGCACAAGCAAACACAGGGTGCGTATTCCTGGCAGAGCTGATCTCTTCTATTAGAGGTGTGATGCGTCAGCTTACATATTCTACCCACAATGTCGGGAATTGGAATAAGGGGCTGATGCCTCGTTTCCGGCAGCGTGGAGTATCAACGTCGTTATTATAGATACTTTCCAGTTGTCGGTATTATCTTAAAGGACCAATGGCAGTCAATAAATTCTAGAATAAAATACGATTTCAGGATGAGGAAGGAAATGTTAGAGGCAGGGGCAAACGTCATGGGCAGGAATTAATGCCTTAAGTAATCAACACTGTACCTTCTACCCTCAGCAACCAGGAAACGGGCAGCGACACCATCGCTATTAATAATTTAATAATCGGAACTAGCCGTACTTGCTTCGTGATTCAGTAAAAACATTGAATGTACTCTGCCCTCTTTTTGGCCGTAATAGATCTCAAAAAGGATTCGTTAGGCAATCCAGATCTTCCCAGACCAGGAGACAGAAAGGTATTTAGTATTCGGATATTATCTCACTCTTCCACCCCAGAATCCGTTTCACCCATATGCAGGCCAAGCTTGTCATACTTCAGCTGACATACCACTGCTTCATTTCTTCGTCTCTCAAGAACTTTTCCATACTCGCATTCAACTCCATATGGCCGTGATGGATATGATCGAAAATGAGGGTGCTAACCCATCTTCTGCGAATGAAGCCAACAAGGAGAACGTACGCGGGGGTATGCATCTTCACTTCCACTTCACCTTCGAATATTTCCCACCTCTTCCGCTTCTATCTTCTTATAGAATCTTGGGATCCCCCACTAAAAGTGCTGCCTTCGTGCAGGGTCTACCTCCTCTGCGATTGATAAAAACAACAACAAAAACAACAACCCCACGGCTACTGGTCTGTCATCCTTAGCCACCGCCTCATCCCCAAGATCGCGGTCACTGACCCCGTCATCTTCAGCAAGCACCGTCATCGTGGCCCCCGAGTTGGACAACAGTCGCCTGTCCAAAGGACCTAGTCCAGAGAAAGGCTCCGGACAAGACCGCTTTCGTCAGATGATGATGAATGCGCCTGGGTTCACATCGACTTCGGGTCCCCTCGCAAGTTATGCGATGGCACCCGCACCCGCCCACGGCCGCCCCCCTCCTACCTCAATGACCACCCATTATTGTATGGCAAATTCACCTTGCATTCATTTCCGTGTCACTTTCCTCGCCATTGGATCAGAACCCAGCTGACGAAGGAAACCCAGCTACCGGCTCTTCTGTGCCGAGTCGTCCTGTCTCTACAGCTGTCTCTACAGTCTACCCTCTTGCCCCGGGCCTGAGCCGCCTTCTACCCATGCCCACTCAGGTCAAGACCGAGGGCGCCAAACCAGATGGCAGTGGCAATGGTACCGGAAGAGTTGCCAATGCCGGCGACGACCGGCGCCCTTCCGGTCCTTCCAGCACTGCCATCCTGAGCACCGAATGTCAGAAACGTCGTTTCAACCCCCAGTTCACTGAATGGGTTACCCGTGACGGCCGCTACATGTGCTCCGTCAATCTCAATGGTATCACCTTGCACGACAGTCGAACTTTCAGCACGGCTCTCGAAGCCAAGCAATCTCTCGCCAAGCGCGCGGTGGCTGAGGTTAAGATGTTTCCATGCCCCGACCCTGCCGTCAGGGCGGCCGAGAAGGCCGCGAAGGCATCCGCATGGGAGGGTTCCAAGAATGAGGCGCCCCAAAGTGGTCGTTACGGTGGTCAGGCTAAGAGTAAGCCTCACGACGATCGTCAGAGCCACTCCGCCATTCCTCAAGGGGCCGATCCTATCCATAACCACTATACGACTGACCCCTATACTCGGCGATCTGAAGCGGGTCATCTTGTCAGTCGAATCCAGGCCCTGTATGAGGGGTCTGGCAATGGTCCGAGTTCATTCGTCTTGACGGACCCGTTGGCATCGCGGGCATTCTTGGAGGGCTTTGCCCTAGGCAGCAAACTGCATGAGACAGCTAATCGTCCTTGTCAACCTGAGCTGATTCGCCCTCGCTCACCCCAGGCTGCCATCGATCGTCTGTACGCTCGATATCAGCGCGAACGAGAGCGCTCCCCTAAGGCGACCATACGCCGCCATCTTCGGGAGCGTTCCCCCGTCCGCCGCCGTTTCTCCTTCGATGGCTGACGGACGGTTTCGGATGATCCAGGGCGCCTGGCTAAGGGACCGCTCGACGCAGGTTCCCAGTCCCACGTATTCTGGGGGACACGGGCTTTTGAGTGGTCGGTGGTGAATGTGTGTGAAGGTGGAGGTAACGGTTAGGGCGGAACACATTTCGACGCTTACGGCTTCTTGTATGTAGGCTATCAGGACAATGGTGGTGCAGTCGCAGTCCCTAAACACATAAAGGCGCACAATAAGCAGTTTCACGATATCATGCTTTGTGAGGTGTCATCATCTCTATCATTCATCAATGCGGATATTGAGTGCGAGTATTACACAATGAGGGTTCACTCAGAAAAGTGAACACTTAACAGAGACAAATCCTACCAAGTCCCAACTCGTGATTATCGTCAATATATTAGATGAATAGGCACCCCGATTCCTTCTAACAACAGGAGTATGGAACAGGATGCGGGAGTTAAAACCAGCCTTTCTATTAATCGTGAGCGACTCCCTTGAGCACAGATTTGGTTTGTATAGGTATGTAGGTCGTGATAGTCGTTACTGAGGAGGAGAAGAAGAAGTTCTGACCGTGCAAAAAATGCAAAAACACACCCCCAGGTTGTTGTGATCCCTGGGTTCTTGTCTAGGTTGGTAGCAAAACAACCCCACCTCCCTGCTGCCTTCTGCCATCAAACCAGCTTACGCCATACGCCCAAGCCCAGCATGGGGATGCGAAAGATGGATGTTCCTCCTCCTTCAATCTGGAGAGAGAGCAGAAGGAAGAAAAAAGGCGTGTAGAATAACCCTTTCCGGCTTTCTTTCTCCATCCCGGCCGTCGCGTTTCGTTCTGTTTATTTCATTTCGTCTGTTTCCATTCATCACATTTCGTCTCATTTTCATTCATTAGTTCGTTTCTTTCTCGTCATCCATCATTTCAGACCCGCCATCGCTACATTGTGCATGGACCTCAGGTCGTAGTCGTTGTGGTCGGTCTGCGGCACCGGGGGCATCGGCACCGGGATGTGGGGAATAGAGGTGCCGGCGCCCGCTCCCTGGACCCCGCGCATCGGCCGGTGGGTCTCGATCCGCGGCGACTGCCTGCCGCTGCTCCTGCCGCCGCTGATGGAGAGGCTCGACTCCCGCCTGTCTACCGCTATCCTGCTGGCGCGCGGGTTCGAGGACTCCGGGTCGCCGCCGAGCGGCAGCCTGGGCGACCGGGGCCGTCTCGGCGCGGCGGCCAGCGGCGCCCGCTCCGTCTCGCCCTCGCTGTCGGACCGGTCGGCCAGCAGCGCGCTGGCGGCCGACCCCTGGCGCTCGTGGCCGAAGTAGCTGCCGGCCGTGTCGTAGTGCTGGTAGCCTCCCGGGGTCTGGCGCTCGTAGGCCTGGTAGGCGTTGCCCGTATCGTAGTGCTGATGGTGGCCGACGGAGCCCTGGTGTTCGTAGCCCTGGTAGGTGCTAGTGGTATCGCTGGGTTGCTGGCGCTCATAGCCTTGGTAGGTGTTAGTGATATCGCTGGGTTGCTGGCGCTCATAGCCCTGGTAGCTGCCGGCCGTGTCGTAGGACTGGTGGCCGCCTGGGGTCATGGCGGAGGCGATGCCGGAGGAGACGGTGGAGGCGGCGGGGTCCGGCCCGGGCCCGTCGGCGCAGACCTTTCCGTTGCGGCGATACTCTTCGAGGGCGCGCTTCAGGATCTGACGCATGTAGGCACGGTTGACGTTGCGGCGCACTCGGTCGAAGTACATGGACACGTCGCCGATGACCATGACCTGGGCGTCGTGGTCGACCTCGACGATGTCGGCGTAGTTGGCGCGCGAGTCCTCCTTGACGCGCAGGCGGCCGGGCCGCAGCTCGATACCCACGGGTGAGTACGGCAGCTTTGGGCCGCCGCCCGGCTGCTCGCACCCCGGATTGCGGTCCCCGTTCGCAAACACGAACCCCTGCTGGAAGCTGTCGATGCCCGGCTTGGCGAACTCGTGTTTACCGCCCACGGATATCGGTCTAGTGGCACGGGCTGGTGGTTAGTCTCACGAATCCAACAGGTACGATGCGGGGTTTCACGGAGAGGCTGGGAGTGTCCATTTCAAGAAATCCATGTAATCCGCTCCGGACGATGACGGCACAGCTTGTCGAAGACTGTCTATCTCGGTAGGCGAGACCAGGGGGGGCGGTGCGTCATCATAAGGCCGATGGATAGACAGCTAAACGGCAAGGTGGTGGCCAGATTAATTGACTTTTGGCACACTGACGATACCCGAGAACAAGTTTAAACAGCTGTCAATTAATCGACCACCACCTTGGACGGCTGGGTGGATGGGGTACTCAGAGAGGAGAGTCGCTTACTGACATGCAAGCACAGTGATGTGGAAAGGTGTCGCTATGGCGGAGGACGATGAAGCGAGTGTATCCTAGACATTTCCATTCCCACTCGAATTCGGGCGCGTCGGCCCAGAGAAACTCGAAGACCTGTGAAGCGATTCCCGTTTAGTACACTCAGTCATGGAGCAACATGCTCGTCGCCGTCGTCGACACCGAGGAGAGGACACTCACATCTCCTACTTGGAGGTTGGACGCCGGCCCAATGTCATATCCCTTCCGCGCTAGAAGATCACGATCAGTATCCGATGCCTGGCTAAGGCTTATCATCGAGGACGGTCGACTACGAGCCATTTTGGGTTTTCTTACTGAGAGGATGATTCGGGTTCGAAGTTTGAGAAGATATCGACGCATCGTCCCCGTAACCCGAGTCGCTCTTCACAGTTTGTTGGTCGCGGTTCCCCATCTCTGACGAGACAGACACAGACAGGGGAGAGAGAGGTGGGGGGAGAAGGGTGTGAGAAAAGAAAAACGGGAACGCAGAAAGGGGAGCGAGTGCGAAAGGCGGACAAGATGGTGAGGATAGAGTCAGATTAACCTGGCCCTAACACTTTGAGAACATCTCGACTGCCCCCTCCGTACATACATACCACCCGTACACGGATACGTACATCCATCGATAGGTGTGGCAATAGATTGCCAATGCAAAGGCTGGGCCGTCTTCGAAATTAATTGAACACCTAGTCGGCCTCTCTGGTCACTCTGGCCCCAGGGAGTGAGGCGACCAGTCCGGGACTCTAGGATGATCGTGTCAGCGTCGAGATACATAAGTGCGGCATGCCATCAAGTGGGCGGCGGTGATGCTGCCCAAACTCCACTACCTCCACCGAGATGCGTCGGCCGCACTGTCAGTGGTTGCTATAGGCATCTGGAAGGCTCCACTCGGATCTAACGGTGAGTTGGCAGGCCCCGGCGTAGCGGCAATGTGGACCACGGCCCGTCCATAAGCCATCAAACACATTGTCACCGCTATTTTGGCGCGTTGGAACTAGTCCGTGTAGAGCTGTAGACCTCCTTTTCTTTTTCCGCGTTAGCTTGAGAGGATGACTGGATGGCAAATACATCACACCCTATTTACCACTTGTTCTTCCTCTCGTCGAGAGATCGAGTCGAGGGTGTGTGGAGTGGGGAGAGAAGAGATTCGATAAGGGACCAGGAAAGAAAGGGAAAGAGATATCGATAATATCCTCCCTTAAACGCATAACAGTAGTGGCGTCCGCTTATAGGCATCAATGATAATTATCTACTCCTTACCATACTATTATACATCGCGTTTTAGTAACACGCCGCGTTACCTAGGTATGCATTAACCGGCATAGCCGAAGATCAAAGGATGCCGAGGCCCATACAAAGTGGTAGTCTCGCTGGGTCTTTCAGTGCTGGCGAAAGAAGACGTGGCTCTGCGGGCAGTCAGATGTGATGTGACGACAACTTCTGTAATTACTACGAGTCCCGATCGATTGCACCATTCGCAAAGCGTCGTTATCACGAGATGAGGATCGAAGGAAGGTCATTCGTAATATCAGGCGGGTATGCATAGACAATTCTCTCCCCACACATCACGCATGCGTCGCTCCACGCCCAACGCAATCCGAATGGCTGGAGTGCACAGTAGCCCAAGCTCGAAATCAGCATCACGCTGCACGCCTGAGAGCACGCGTATCCCCGCTCGTGAAAACCCGCGCTACTCTGTACTCCGGGCAACCCACGAGGAAGAGATAGACCCTCGCTCTCATTCGCACACATACGTGCGATCAATCGAACGATGCACAGATAAGCTAACGTTGACGGCGCCCCCGAGCGTAGCGCATCCGGGCTCGGTCAAGCCTGCGCCGAGGAGATCTGCGCCAATGGCGGCAACGTCGCGATCCTCGACATGAACTCGGAAGCCGGTGCGGAGCTGGTGGCGAGATTGCCGAAGGGCACGGCCCGCTTCTTCGAGTGCAACGTCCTGCACACGGACAGCATCGCGGCGGCCGTTGCGGGGACCGTCGACTGGATCAGGGAGACGGGCAAGCCGCTCGGCGGTGTGGTCCCCGCGGCGGGCGTTGCAACACCGGCTACGGTGGGGTCCATTCTTCCTTTCCCTCTTTTTGTGGCTGTTTGTGGAGACACAACGGAGAAGCCGGTGCTGGCCGGGTAGGAGAGAGACTCTAATCGCCCGATTTGCAGATCCTCGACCGCAACGGCGACGCGTTCAGTATGGACGATTTCGACTTCGTCATCAACGTCAACCTGCGAGGAACCATCGACCTGGTCCGGCAGTGTCTCGTGCATCTCGCTAAGGGTGAACCTGTTGACGACGACGGGGAGCGCGGCGTCGTAGTCATGGTGGCCTCGTCGGCTGCTTTCGACGGCCAGAAGGGGCAGGTCTCGTACTCGGCTAGCAAGGGCGCGGTGGCGGCCATGACCCTGCCGATGACGAGGGACCTCGCCCGGTACGGCATCCGAGTCGTAACCGTTGCGCCCAGCTTGTTCGAGTCCCGGATGACCGCCATGATGTCCCCGAAGGTCAAGCGCAGCTTGGAGGGAGCCATGGAGTTTCCGCGGAGGGCGGGGAAGCCGAAGGAGTTTGCCCAGCTGGTCCGCCACTGTATCGAAAACATAATGCTCAACGGGACTGTGCTGAGGCTCGATGGAGGCATGAGAATGCCGAGCAAAATGTAGAATGCCGTTTTAGACCCTAGGGATATTGGCTCTTCCCGTTCCTCCAGCGCAAGGCCTAACCCTTTCACAATAATGGATAATAGTTGCAAGTCTCCACCTGAAGGTATTAGAACGTAGTAGAGGTTCAAGATAATGTCGCAGTGAGGGCTCAATTCTTGCAATCTAAATCTTTCATTGTCCAGGGATGTTTGAGTCGCCACAGCAATAAGAGCGTTCCAACCCTCCCAGCCCCCCTTGTGCTAGAATGCAAGCTGCAATTATCTTCGCAAGCGCGACTATCACCAATGGATGCAAAAATACATGGGCATACTAGTAAATCTCTAAATAGCCCGCTGCACAAAAGGAGTCAAGCCAGAATGAATACCTACTAGAGGGAGCCTGTATTGTTAGTCACTGCTACTGTTTGAGGCACGATTATGCCATTCTTTACATTATTTGAACAATGTTCCCATCTATATATCACGTATATAATGTCCATTAACATCCTTCAACCATTCTTTGCTTTCCCAGGGTATCACCACGAGTCTTATCAATTGACATGGCATTGACCAGATATGGCGCAATGGGGGCCCTCTCGCCGTACTGTCATGGTCACTATTGGCTCGCCTGCCAGAACGGCTTTCGCTGAAGGCAGAATATCTACATAAACGAAAAAAATTGACGACTCTCGAGCCCTGGATCATATACACAATCGCGGCGATAGTGTCAACATTCCTATGCAAAGATAGCTCATAATTCAACATACAAAAGCAACTGCTCTTCGGTGCTCTCCATGAATTCGTAAATCCTACACCACACGAGCTCGGATCGCCCAAGACCATACTCAACAACCCCCTATATCGCACGGAACACATCACCAACCAACCCACAACAGCGCCACAAGGCCATCATCCAACAATCAGAGCGGCGCAGGAGGCGGCGGCAATAACCTCCCCAAGTTCAACGGCAATCAAATTCGGCGGCACCTCGTCCCGCTCGAACGATGGCATGGGCCTGGCCTCCCTGCAGTCGAATAACAAACCCGGCCATAGCCTCAAGCCGAAACCATCCGAGCCTAAGTTAAAGGTAGGGCCTAAGTAAAGTAGGATGCTGGAGGGAAGAACTGTGGGGGAACTGGAGGAGAGGACACGACACCATGTATGAGGAGGGACATCGCTTTGTTTTCGGTTTGGAGAGGGTTCAAGCATAATGCATTGCTTAACTTTTCCCCTGGAGCTCTGGATCTCCTAGGATCATGGTACTCGGCAGATATTCCATCCGCAGAGGATTATGGCGTTACAAAGTCGCCATGGGTATTTGATGAACATGACTGCCAGAGAGCTTCTGATATCCTCCTCTAGAGATTGTGATGATAGACCAGATGGCTTTCCGGTGTTAGACGTATGGAATTTTGACAGACTTGCGACAATAAGATTGACATGACATAGAGAATACGAATAGACATAAAATCCTTGCATAAACGGGTATCATTGCAGCTGTGTTCTCCCCAGAGATAATAAGGGATTCGTCTACAACATCCACTTGAAAGTGTTGAGCTGTATCTTGCCCCCAACCCGTGTTCATTTTGCAAAATTACCTTTGTAGTTCTATAGGTTAAGTATTAAGAGTATCACTATAATATTGAAATTGTTAACCAGTGCAATTATCTGTTTTGGGATATCACTGTATGCCTTAATGTAGACGGTTATGGAGTTGTGACGCACCAACGCATTCTCCGTCGCCGATACCTCCTGAATTGACCAAGTGCTGCTTCCAATGCGCGAAAAGCATATAATGAGTACTACATGAGAATAATTGAGGCAGACGGTTCTCCCAGAGAGGGGATTAGAATATAGCATGCGAGATGGAGGAAAACTGTTATGGCTTTTCCTGCAAAAGAGGCCCCGGGCGTGCCTTTTCCACGTTTGGCGATCGGAAGGCTCACAGGCTGGGGGACAATAAGAGGAAAATAACCGTAGTAGTGATTGCCTTGAAGAAACAAGCCCAATCCTATCCCCTATACAAGGCCTAGGAGTTGCCTCGTGATATTCGTGGAATTAGAGTTAAATAGTTTCAGTTCTGTAACTTTGGTAATTGTACAGTGAGCGGAAATTCATACTGTTCCCCAAATACCCGACTCTTGCTTATTGCTACGAACCCTTATCTTTGAGATTTATACTGTAGGGATACCTATTATTCTCTCCTAGGTTGCAGGACACTCAACCCTCTCCGATCTCACATACCCTTTAGTGGTTTTCATGCATCGTTCTTCGAAGACATTCAAGGCCTCCAGGTCGATACATTATCCTTTGGTAGTTCAACAGCCATCCTGCTATCACTACCTAGACAAATTTTGCCTTTGCTCCCGCATGTAGCATTCCTCGACAGGTGTGCATGTATTGCTTATCTTGTCCATAAATCCAACATCTCTGCTCCATATATTCTAATAAGGTGTCTAGGTGCATACATAAGTGTGAAAAGCGATGGCTCTAATAATAGGGTTGATTGACTATGGGGTGAGTCTTTTAGAACAGGGTAGATATGTTATTGTTTCCACGAAAACCTATGTCATTGGCAGTTCAGATTCCGGTTAAACACATACTAATTTCGTGGTTTAAACGCTGGGGGATTGGCAATTAATATATATCCTTAGAGGTGCGGGGCGTCTAATTACCCCTATTCTAGCTCCTATTTCAATTACACATGTCGGCCATCTGAAACGCAGTGGGAAACGTTTAAACGAGGCTTGGAAAGAAACTCACCAGGTCGATTGCTATTTCCCTCTAGTGTCACGATAATTGCGTTTTCGCCCATATGATATCGAGGCCTGCGTAAAGCTGTAATCGGGTTTGGGGGGTATACAGAATGTTAACAGAGGTCGAAGCAATGCAATCCACGCCACGAAGCATCCCCGTGGCGTGGGTTGACGTCCATCCACCACCATACAAAAATATATGGATGGAACTGGCGATTTTCCCATATGGATGGCCATCAGTGGATATCCGTGGACCACTTTAGGTATCTTGAGAATCGTTCTTTGGTGTTGAAGTAAGTATTATTTCTGTATGTATGGATCGGGAAACGCGTAAATCGTCCGATTCGAAGTTTTGCATTGTTCCGCAGGTTAGTAATAGCTATATTAATTTCTTAATAAATTACTAGCAAAATGATGTAAAAGGTACCGGGTTAATAAAGGTTGGGCTAAAAATGAAAGTTATTGCATAAGTATCGAAATGTTATGTAACGAACCTATCATACATCCACCTGGAGGTATGAGCAGTATCCGAAATGGGGTCTCGATTTGCAGGTAACAATAGTGCGAGAAATGATTCAATAATCTGTTCGTTAAAGAAGTTTGCGGACTTTTCCCTTAATCGGAAAACGGTGCCTTTAATTAAAGGCTTAAATTAATAACTAAAAAGCGAAATTAAGTAGGTGCTATTTACATAAGGACTTATCCATTATATATCCAACCTTCCATAGTAAGTATGTTACGGATCTATGTGATCTAAGTAATTTGGCAAATCACTTAGATCAACTAAATCACTTTAGGGGCCAAGCCCTTTTTTGGTCCGAGGTTCAGCCGCATCCGCGCTAACCTCTAAGGATTTGGCCTTTTTCAGACAAAAACCCCTGTTCTTGTAACACTATTTCCTCTTTTTAAGGATCTTTGTTCCAAAGATAAGAACCGTAAGTAACCCTCTTGGTTTTGATTTGTGAGATGTTTGAAGTTGCATTTTGTTTTTGGCGTAGCAGATAGACCTTATCTTCTTTTGATAAAATTGGTTCCTTAATTCTTTTTTTGTTGTAATATTGGGCCATCCGTTGTTGAAAAAATTGCAGCTTAGTCTTAAGGCGGACTTGGATGGTTTGGATTTTAGATATTATCGTTTCTGCTCTGGAAGCTATTAAGGTGATTTTCGGAGTTTTACTAAGTGGTTGCTTTAGTCGTTGGACTTTTGCGTCCCGTTTATATACGGTTGTATAAGGAAAAACGCCCATATCTTCGTTAATGGATGTATTATAGGCTACTTGTATTAATGGGAGCAGTTTTACTTAGTTATTTTGCTGGTAGTTAACATAACTTTTTAGGTATTGCTTTAAGGTTTGGTTTAATCGTTTTGTTTATCTATCGGTTTAAGGGTGGTATGCTGTAAAGAACTTAAGCTTGGCGCTAATTTGTTTGAAAAAACTGATGTTAAATTTGGAAGTAAACAGTTTATTTTTATTTGAAATAATCCTTTTTAGGATTCCATGTTTATTAAGATAGTATTTTACGAATACGTAAGTTAACTGTTTTGCTATCGTATTTCTTTTAAAGGGTAAAAAATACCCATATTTGGTAAGTCTGTCGACGATTACCTATATTCCGTCGTACTGGACTCCGGTAACGGGGTCCTTGGATAGGGGTAAGCCGGTAATAAAGTCCTAAGTTATGGTGTTCCATGCTTTGTCTGGAATTTCGGTAGGTTGCAGCAGTCCATACGGTTTATGGCGAGCTGCTTTGGCCTTGTTGTAAATGTTGCAGTCTTTAATTATTCGTTCGACGATTTTTCTAAGTTCCGGAAAGTCGTACTTTTCCTAAAGTCGTTTGATCGTTTTGAAGATTCTTTGATGTTTATATAGCGGATTTTCGTAAAATTTTTTGACAAATTGCTTTTGTTTTTCCCGTGGAACGTAAACTTTTCCGTGGTATAGTAGTTAATCCTTAGATCGTTTTTTTAATTGTTTAATTTTTTTCTGCTTATCAGAATTGTAAAAGCTTTTGAACTGGGCCAAAAGTTTGGGAATAGGTTTTTTCAGTATTTTATATAACTGTAAGGTGCTTTTTTTCGTAAGTTATAGTATTTGTATGCGTCGTTTAGGGATTTTGATATCATAATTTTCTTTTCGGTTTAAGATATTTGCTTGGATATTTTTTTTGCTCTTAATATAATGGATTTTGAAATTGAATTTGGATAGGAAAATTATTCAATTTTCGTGTCGTTTGTTAAGATTTTAAGTTGTTATAAAGTGAATAAGATTTTTATAATTAAAGTAAATATTAAAAGGTTTTTTGGTTTTATTGAAGTAAAGTTTTTATTTTTTAAATGCTATAATAATTGCTAATAACTTTTTGTCGTAGATAGGGTATTGTGATTTTGCGTCTTTTAAAGCCTTGGAATAGTAGGTAACTGGGTGTTACTTTCCGTTATTTTCCTGTTGTTTTAGGATTGTTTTTAAGGCTTTATCCGATACGTTAGTTTTTAGTCGTTTTTTTTTGTTATGGTTGGGTAACTTTATGATAGGGGCATTGGTAATTTGGTCCTTGAGTATTTGTATTGCTTTTTTGGTTTCTTTTGGGAATTCGAACTTTCGTCCAGTATATTTTTTGGTAGTAAGGTTCGTTAAGGGTTTGGCGATTTTTCCGAAATCTTTGATTAGGTTGCGTACGTAGCCCGTAAAACCCAAAAATTGACGGATATCGGTAACGGTTGCTTTATCGGGAATCGGCCAACTTTTGACTACTTTTATTTTAAAGTCCTGGATTTGAATTTATCCTGGGGTAATGGTAAAGCCTAAAAAGTTTAGCTTCTGGGTGTGCTATACGCTTTTTTCGGTATTGACCAGCAGGTTTGCTTTTTCGAGTGTTTCCAGCATTTGGGCGACATGTTTCTTATATTCTTTTGAGGTTTTAAAGTAGATGAGAATGTCGTCCAAGTAGATAAATATAAACTTGTCGAGGAATTTTCGTAGAATAGTTATTAATATGTGTTGGAAATTAGCGGGGGTATTAGTAAGTCCCTGGGGCATCATTTTGTACTTGTAAAGTTTATGGATTGTTCTGAAGGCGGTTTTCCATTTTTCGCCTTTGGTTATTCGGACTAAGTAGTAGCCGTCCGGTAAATCTAACGCCGTGAATTATTTGGCTTTGCTGATGTTTTTTTTTATGGTGTTTATAAGGGTGAGAGGATATCCGTTTTTGATGGTAATGTCGTTTAATTGGCGATAGTTGTGGACTTTTCGATATATAGGGTTTCCATTTTTATTAATTCGGATTTTTCTATTTTTCATCTTTGGTATTATTATAACGGGGTATCCCGCGGGAGACTTAAATTCTTGAATATATCCGCGTTTAAGGTTTTGTTGTAGATTTTTTTATAAGGCCTTGGCCTTTTTAGGGTTTATGTAATAAATTTGATGGAGTTTTGGATAATGTTCTTTTTTGATAGGAATTTTGTAATCCTATTAATTATGGTCGGGTAATTTCTTTCGTATTCGTTCTTTAAATAGTTTTTTGAACTTTTGGTATTTAGGGGGTACCTTAGCAGTTGGGTTTATTGCTTTGGCTTTTCGGATTAGATAGCAGATTTTTCGGGATTTTTCTTTTAAAGAAACTGTAAGGTGGTTTTAAAAGAGTTTCTGGGTTTTCCAGTCGATGTAAGGGTTGCTAGAACGGAGTTACGGTATTTCCAGGATGATATCGTGTCTTGAAATGTCGGTTACGTCCAGCCTGATTTTCTTTAAATGTTTTTAAATTTGTATTGGAAGTTTTTCCGTTTCTTTAAAAATTCGTCCATTTTTATACCTGGATAAGTTTCCGTCGACTGTAAATAGTTTGTATGATTTTAGCTTATATCTTTAAGAAATTTGATGTTTTTTTGTTACTAATGGTGAAATAAAGTTTTTTTTTGTTCCTAAGTTAATTATGGCCTTAAATATTTGACCTTTGTATTAAAGTGGAATCTCGATCTGATTGCGTATTCCAGTTTTTGCTTCGGATAAAGTTTTGAAGGTTAAGGCTTTTCGATATTTTAGTTTCGAAGGTTTACGTAGTTTTTTAACTTGTTGGTTTTGTTAGCTAAAAGGCGTTTTTATTTTCGGGCTTTTTTGACTGTATGTTTGGAATATTTATCGTTTATGTAAGTAAACCATTTCCTTTTACCGATTTAGCAAATTGATTTTGAAATTTTTATTTCCGATATTTAAAGGGGTTTTGGTTTTGGGGGTAAGATCTTTAAAAGGTCGGCTTTTATATCCAAAATTTCGTGCATTATGTATAATGTAAAGGCATAACATAAGTATTTTTGGGTAATGGCCCTTTGGCTTTAAGCTGACTCGGGGTGAAAGTAGCAAAATCGGGGGTATTCCGGCTATTTGGAAGTTTTAATGCATCTGTATTCATCGTCGGGTTCGGTAGGCGTTTCCTTATCTTATCCGGGCCAATAATCGTTATCTTCTTTAGCGCGGAAGTGGATTAGATAGTTGTCGTCGTGACATACAGAAAAATGGAGTAGGTTATGGTTCGATTTCGAATTCGTTATATTTAAACGAATTAGTTTTTTGATTTCGGGGGCCTTATTGGCTTTTAAAAAGGTCGGATCGTATATTACCGTATTAAGGCATAACTGGCTATGTTTGTCGTATATTTTGCACCGCTGCTTATCTAAATAACAAATACATTTTAACCTTATAACTATCTTAAAAGTTTTTTGTCCGGGATGATATTTATAGGCTTTAATTGTTCGATTTTAACAAATCGGGCAACGTTCGTACTTTGGGTCGCTATTCTGTTCGTAATGTATCGTTATAATGGTGAATTCTCGCTGAAAGGAAATGGAACTAATTTCCTTTTTTTTTTCGCTTTCGCTGTTTAATTTTTGTTTGGTTATTTTAACCTTTTTTTGGGGTTAAGAAATTCCTCCCTTCCTGGAATCCCTTTTTGTTAGGGAACGATATTTGCTTTTGTAATAACTTTTTTTGCCATAATTAAAACATTTAATATTTAATTTGTTTTTCTTAGGTTTCTTTAAAGTAATATTTACTTTCTTTTAAAATCTGCCTTTAGTTTTATCCCTTTAGGATTTATTACTTAAATTTTGGTTATTTTTCTTTTTGTTAAATCTTTTCTTTTTTAAGTACCTTTTAAAGGTACGTCGATTAATAATAATAATTTTGTTAATATAATTCTGGAAGGGGTTAATTTTGGATACCTTATATATCTTATTCTTAACTTATAACTTTAAGCCGTTATAAAAGGGATAAAACAAAACGCTTTTTGGAAAATTAAAAATTAATGCGAAGCGATTAAACTTAGTCGTATATTTAGCCGTTAACTTAGTTTGCTGGAAAAAATGTAACTGTTCGACCGTATGTTATTTTTTATTAAAGTTTCCAAACAAAATTCGCATTTTTTCCTTAAAGTATTTATAGTTACCGAAAATATAATTGGTTAAATCGGAAAATTGGTCAGGGTAATTTATAAGGTAATCGTTTATAATAAATTCAAACTACAAAAAAATTTTTCTAGCAAGCAATTAAAAAATGGCCATTACCTTTTAATAATCCTTTATCAAAGAATTTTCGTAAAATTTAAGGTAAAATCTGGCCTGGACCAAAAATCTTTCTACATTTATGGTTCTATCATAAGGTTTAGGAAGGGTTAACTTATAACTTTTAACTTCCGGCATTCCATAGTAACTAAGAGGGGGAATTATACCTTCGTAAATTTAATTTGCTCCAAATAAGGGAAATATCGAAATCCTTTTTTTAGTTCGCAATTATCGAGCAAGCTTGGCATTTTCTTGTCGTAATGCATAAAGTTTTGTTGCCAAGATATCCAGTTTTTCGTCGACGCTAAGCTTTTTTTCTTTGCCTTTCTGTTTTTTTGGCTGTTTTTCCTCAGCTTCTGGATCCTGGATTTCAATAGTTTCCTTTGCTGGAAAGGATTGTTGCTGGGGTTAGAAAAAAGGTTTTTCTTAAAATCGGGTAAAAAAGGATGCTATGTTATCAATTAAGGAAAAGATTCTTTTAATAAGTAATAAATCGTTTAATTTGGTTATTAATCCCTTATTAATTAATAACGGTAATTAAGTATGCCGTTTATTTTCTAAACGTTATCCTATAATGTCGTCTTTATTGCGTTTAAAAGAATTTATACTTAACTGGGCCTTAAATTATTCGTCGGTTATTAATTAAGGAATTATCAAAATATAACGAACTTATTATATATCCACCTGAAAATATAAGCAGTATCCGAAATAAGGTTTCGATTTGCAAGTAATAATAATGCGAAAAATAATTCAGTAATTTGTTCGTTAAAGAAATTTGCGGACTTTTCCCTTAATCGGAAAACGGTACCTTTAACTAAAAGCTTAAATTAATAGCTAAAAAGCAAAACTAAGTAGGTATTATTTACATGAAAACTTATCCATTATATATCCAACCTTCCATAATAAATGTGTTACGGATTTATGTAATCTAAATAATCTGGCAGATCACTTAAATTAACTAGATCACCTCGGGGGCCAAGCCCTTTTTTGGTCCGAGGTTCAGCCGCATCCGCGCTAACCTCCAAGAACTTGGCCTCTTTCAGACAAGAACCCCTGTTCTTGTAACATGTTAGTATGTAACTTTTGCGAAAAACCGTACGTTATTTTGGAAGATTAAAAATATATCGGAAATGTACCTAAATGTATAAGCCCCATATATTACGTATAATAATCCTGTTTCCTTTCGGAATAATTTTATTAACAGCTTTATGCTTTAACCTTTCCGAATTTAGTTATATCTTCGAAATCGCAGCCAAATAAAATCGCAAAAAAAAAACCGACTTTACCGTTAAATTATTTTGATCGAAAGCTTTATAATAATATTATTTTTATTATTTCAATTGTTATATATGGTTAAAGGAACCAAATTATCGTAAAGTTAACGTATTTTATATTTAAAAATTAAATAAAAATAACATATTTGTTAATAAGTAACCTATATTTAACAATATAACTGTTTTTTTAAGCCAAGTCCGGTATTAAAATAACCGCAAAAAATTAAGGATTTTAAATATGTTACTTTTATTATTAGGTAACAAATATGTCCAAAGTTATAAAGGAGTAATAAGTTAAAACGTTAAACGTTTCCGGGTAAGTAAAACCCTTGATATAGCGGTATAGATAGCTACCTGTTAATATTACTACTTATATAATTAGGCTTTACTAACAGCGGGACCTATACTGCCACAAGGACCACTTATTATGGATACGATGTCCATCCACGATAGCTTCAAATGGATAGACGTCCATTTTAGGAAGGGCTAAATGGGTGGCGTGGGTTTGGCAATTGCGCAATCCACTTTGCAATCCGTGGACTTCGGTGGAATTGCTTCGACCCCTGAATGTTAAGCTGCCGCCTATAGTCAAGGGCTCACCGTCGGAATTGGCATCACCCAGTAATCAGGACTGCGGATGGCTCTGCCTAGTATGGATGTCATAGAATCTTTTCGCTCTCGCATGGACTTGATGTCGGCTAGGTCCTATTGCGTTAAAATTTACTACATGTTAACTACTTACGAACATTGGCGAGTTCAGCATTGGCTTGCAGCCTCGGATGGATGAAATTCGTCGTCGCAATCACCTTATTTACGGCCCTAGAAATGAAAAACAAGGTGGGAGCGTCGGGGTCACAGAACCACAAGTTATGGCGCAGATCAATCTACAATTGACCAATCGTTAACCTTGTTAACCAGCTATTGGACGTGGTAATACAGGATTGTCACGTGAACAGATTTAGCGCCTAACGCTCACTTTAGCCGTTGCTTGGCCGTGAAGCAAGAACCACATTCTTCACCCGGAGCACACAGAGCTTTCAAACAATACATATTATGGAGGCTGTGGGGCTTGCATCCGGCATATTGACTTTTCTTGATATCTCGCACAAGATCATAAAGGGCACCTATGAGATCCGTAATGCGGTGTCAGGTGCTACCTTGGAGAATACACATGTCAGCATCGTCGCACGTGACCTCGAAGGGGTTGCTGACGGTCTGAAAGGGGACCCTCAAAAGATCAATGATCCGAAGCTGATTGAAATATCTACGAAATGCCATTCTTTATCTCAAGACCTATTGAAGCTCCTTGGGAAATTGCAAACCAAAGATGGTAGTAGACGTCAAAGTTTCAAGGCTGCTTGGGCGGTTATGCGGAAGCAGTCCGACGTGAAGAAACTAGAGGAGAGGCTAGATCACTATCGCTCAGAGATCGGACTACGGCTGCTTTTCCTTATATGGTGAGCCCAGCTACCGATTGCCCTGGGACACACTAACATTGCTGACAGTACCGGAGATTCTGTTTTGAAACAGCAACTTGAACAGATCAGACAAATGGGCGTCAAAGTAAGCAACGAGAATACGCGTGCCCTGGAAGACCTTCAGAACCGGCTGGATAGCACTCTGCGGGAACTTCAGGCCCACGCGAGAGAGACGACGGCTAGGGACAAGGTTATCGCCGGGGACGTCCATCATACTGTCATTCAGCCGAATGAAAGCTTAAAACGAATAGACGATGTACATCAAGAAGTGGACACGGTGCGGCTGACTCAGAAAGAAGATGGCTACCACGGCCTTATCGAGAATTTGGACAAATTAAAGGTATTGATGGAGAAGATGCCGTACGAGAATCGCATTCTTCGCAGGTTATCTTTCGAGTCAATCCTTCGTAGAGAAGAAGCCATTACTGACCCCGTCGCCAACACATACGCCTGGATGCTCCGTGCACCCGCGTCGACCATGGCAAATGCATCGGCGATTTGCTTACCAAGCTTGGCAGTAGCTGGCACCCCAGCATCTGAACAGGAACTTCGCATGGAGGCTTCTGCCAAGTTCAGGTCTTTTCTGAGAGAGGACGGCCAGACATTCTTCATATCAGGTCGAGCAGGTTGTGGAAAATCGACGCTGATGAAGTTCCTAGGCCACAATAGCGTCGTTAGGGAAGACTTGGAAACTTGGGCGGACGGGTTCAAGTTAGTCGTCGTCGGCATGTATTTCTGGGGTTCGGATGATCTTCTGCAGAAGTCCCTCAAAGGCTTCTACATGTCGATCCTATACCACACCCTCAAGCAATGTCCGGAGCTCATCAGTGTCATATTTCCCCGCTCTGACGGTGAGGGTTTATCATCCGACGCTGCCGAAGTTGAGATCTCCGAGCTCGAATCAGCTTTTTCGAGGTTAATCGAGCTCAGGAACAGCGAGACACATAGGTTCTGTTACTTCGTGGACGGGCTAGATGAATACGACGGGGACGCCCTCGAGCACCGGAAACTCGCAGAGAAGCTTGTGGCCTGGGCCGATTCCAGGGCCGTAAAAGTTGTGTGCTCCGCAAGGCCGCATACGGTCTTCCTAGACATCTTCAACGGCGCATGTCTAAACATTAGCTTCCATCAGCTCACCCGGAGCGACATAAGAGACTTTGCGGAATCCCAGTTTGTAACCTATCTGGGCGCACCAGAGCTAAAAGAAGCCAAGGAAACCTGTCTTGATATCACTGAGGACATCGTATCCCGCGCTGATGGTGTATTCCTCTGGGCCAGCCTAGTCGTCCGCTCCCTCATTAATGGTGCCCTGGAACACGAAAACGGCGAATGTCTTCGCAAAAGGTTGCAGGATTGCCCGGACGATCTGAATAGTCTGTTTCGCAATATGCTGGACAAGATTGATTCATCTCCCTGGAATCGGCAATGTTCGAACACTGTTCTATACCTAGCCACCCATAACCCATTCGATCGGCCGCTCAATGCTCTGATATACTCGTGGCTCCCTGAAGTCGACTGGTTCCGGGGCGAGAGCGGGACGCGCGAATTTCCTTTCAGCTGCAAGCAGCGACCATTGTCGGAAAAAGAGATTCTTCGGAGGCATGACTATGTCCGAAGCCTCCTTCATCGTAGTACTCATGGGCTCCTCGAGATGGTCGAAGTCAGCGAGACTATCCCATTCTTCAAATATCGAGTCGACTTCTTTCATCGTTCGGTCCGAGACTATTTACGAGAGGCATTGGAATCAAGGGCTATGGACAATCCATTCTCTTCTACTCCCCAGAAAATTGAGGCGTATAGCCGGCTCCTTGCTGCCGAAGCTAAGTTCGCCCCCAATCCTTCCGAAGAACGAACACCTGAGTTACTAGGAGAAGTCGTGGAATACCTGCGTGATCTATTTGAATGCACTTTCATCTGGTTGGCAGGCTACGAGAAAATAGGTCATTGCCTGCCTCCCTTCCGCTGCGTTCACGAGTTCAGGCAGATAGCAGATCGAAATGGCCCGTCCGCGACGATGACAGAATTATCCGATCGACCGCTCGAAATATTCCGAGGGTATCTTTTAGTGGACACCCAGGCCTCCTGGAGATGGCATACACGCCGTGGTTATGCTTGTTCCTTTGTCCATTTCGCCAGCTACTGGACACAAGGCTCCTACGTTCGCCAATGCTTGTCCACCAGGGGGGTCATCGAAGACACCAACAAGCTCAATTTGCTCCTTACTGCCTCAGTCGCGACTGACTACGTTACGACGCACTATCTGCTTGGTCGAGGGCGTCGGCCCTCTGAGAAGGTCGAAATAATCTATGAAACCACGGCAAACCAAACTCGGGCTCGCTTGGCATCGGTCTGGATGGTGCTGCTGCGGGACTTTGCAAACAACGTTGCATGTTATTGTTTGAAGAGAAGGGATAACCCATCGCGCTACCCGTACTTAAACCTGGAGTGGATGCAGCGCTTCGCAAAAGTCATCGAGGCGCATCTGCAGGCCGGTGCCGATCACACCGTGTACTTTCTTATTCAAAGTACACGCCCACAGCCTTCTACGGGTCTATGGCGAGAAGAAGTCTTCCGAGTCGACCTTTACCAGATGCTTGACACTTTCAAGCCACGAAACCTGTTGATAGTTGGGAAGCTACTACACCAAAAACCATCCTGGAAAGACGCGATCCTGAACCGCTGGTCGGTTGGTTCCCGTTCGCAGCATGCTCACCCTCTCGACTACCCCTCTGTTACTACGGATATCCTTCTTCAAATGAATTTCACAGTTAAGAGCGTCATGTCCAAGGTCGGGGATCAGCTAACGGGCAATTTTAAGGTCAGGGTATACTAAGCGCAACCATGCTTAAGCTCTTTCTCAGGCTTTGGGACATCTACCGCTTGTGTGGGTATTTAGACCGGAGTGTTAATGCTTAAACTGGTCACCGCGCCCAGTTCGTTGTCCCGGGTTAATAGTCATGACATTATAGGACATTTATACGATCGTACTCGCACAGGTATTCCCAAACAGATATTGCCTATATTAGAAGTTAGCTTTGTTGAAGGCTGAGACCCTGCACCGCGAGCTGAGGCATGTTATGTTTGGCAGGAAATTAGAGTGGCAATAATCCTTATTTTATTGATAGAACCACGTGGGAATGGAACAAACCCCTGATTCATGTGGGCCGAGATCAGATGTTTTACAGAGGTTATAAGTGTGGGTACTTATGCATGGTCCTCAACACGAACCTGCCAGGGGCTTGGCAAAATATATGGCATACTTCCAATCCGCTTATATTACTTGGCATAACAAAACTAATACTCAAAAAAGAAGTTCAGTAGCTATGGAATTCTATTATAGGAAGTTTTAATCTACGAAGGCGTTAGTTCATTGTTGATTTGGTCCATTATATCAGAGCTGTCCGTGTCTGAGAGTGTCCCATACATTTCGCCAAGCGCCTGCCCTTGCCTGGGCTTCTGGCGCCTGTAATTTTATATCAAGACGAGCGCTGTTCCAGATCCCCCTCCCACGGAAGTTTTCCTTTCTTTGATTCGAGCTATTCGCGTATGCAACACCGTTAGGTCCTTATGATATAAGAGCGGAGAATCCTACATGGGTTTCTTGCACACGTATGTAGTTGCAATTCATCTGTAAATCACGCTGGTTGGAGAGGAGCCAAAGTTGCGAAAGGGGGAGCAGAGATGTGCCCCTCAGACTCGCGGGGGGTTATGACGCTTTATTGCTAGTGTCGCCAAGGTACCCGCACCGCACGAGCACCTGGCAGGGTTTCGCATAGCGGTGCTGTGAGCAGCCTCCCAGAACAGCCCTGCTCGGCATCCGCAGCTGCTGTATGCCGAGAAGCGACGAGCCGACTCTACTAAAAAATAAAAAAACAAAATAAAATAAAACCCTGGCCTGTATACTCCGTCGCGGTTGCGCGATTTGGGGGCGGAGATAAATTCTTATGCGAGTGGACAACGTCACATCACAAAATATAACGGAACGGACTTGATCATTCGATAGCTATGCAGGCCAAATCCAGGAGAGACTAGCAAGGACGTTCTTTTCAGGCACCCTCAATGTTTATGACGCCATGTCTTCGTAGCGGCACGCATTGCGAGGTTTAATTTGAATTCTCGTAGTTGGGGAAGTACAGGCTTTTCTTGGTCGCTACTCTCGCTACTATCCATCAGGGCTCTGGACGGCGATGACTTGAATGAGCGCCGCATTTCCCCATTCTAGTCATCGGCATTTGGCCCACAACGCCGACGGGTATCTAATTCCGAGAAGCATTGGGATGGTTACCATTTCCTTAAGAGCGATCGTCACAGACGGCATGTCCACATACAGATCCTGGAACCATATTACTTTCTTGTGGGCTCTACATGTGTATACCGTCATCGCCGGGTTGATTCGGGGTTGCAACTGCACGATGTCTACGCACTTCCTCGATTTCAACAAGGTCCATGGGAGCCCTGTGGGAAATCACGAGTGCGGATGAAGCACTCTATTCCCGAGTTATGGTGATAGCATTGCGCTGGTATCTACTGGGTAAATCTCACCCCGGGCGCCCCCAAGCGCACAGATACCTCCATGATCTTCAACTGATCATGATCGGCAGGGAGCAACGAGGCATGAACACAAATCAAGAAGGTGGTTGTGGACTCGCCGGGATCCGACCTGAGACTTAAAAGGACTAATTATGCCATTAGTCATGGTGCGTTAGTCCCAGCTGGGACAAACGCATCGTATGTATTGGGTAAATTTCTGGGATATGTACTGCGTACTGTGCTCCCTCGCGTAGCTGAGCCCTGACTCGGCAGCTTGGCCTTTCGGTACGTTCCGTCTCGTGTGATTTGCCGGATACGAGATCTCTGTTGGAATAGTAATCCGCTTGTAAAGGCTCTGAAACAAGAACAGAGGCCCTTGCCGCGCTATGAAATGATGAGCTTCCATCGGCGAACATAGGAAGCTGAGCTCACAAAGAACTTACTCTGTGTGCACGAAGTACGGATGTGGACCGACGCTAATGTCAGTGAATCGTGGCTCCCACTACCACGTGCGAGGATCTACATGCTGGGGCAACCTCGTGGGCGACACGTGGATGCTACGGCACAAGGATGGTCCGTGGAATAGGGACCATGCAGAAAAGATCCCCGAAGGAGCTTGACAGAACGATATGTCAAGCGAAGCTAACCCGGGATACCGAGCTATGATCCCTTCCGTTACGCATCGGACCGTTAACATAGCAGTTACTTCAGGGTAGCAATCCAAGTGGGCTAACCCTTGAAATGCCGCGAAACATCGTCGCGGATTGGCTGCTGTAATTACTTGACGCGGACTAGCCGCCGTCAACGTCTCTCGCCGAAATAACTCTTTAAGGCTACGGAACCGAGAGCGGAGGGCAAGCTAGAGCATTTTTATTATAGGGGAGCTTCCACCTCGCAGGACAATAGCGGAATTCCGGCAGAGCGGGTACGGGGACAAGTAATGATGAACAGCGAACCACGGACCAAGGAACGACCACTCTTGTCTGGGGAACCCCGCAGTCCTTTGTGTGATGGTTGGTGGCTGAACGTAAAGGGTTATAACAGAACATGGTTCGATAATGGGCGGTAGTTTCGTTTATGCTCATGGTTGTTGATCCTATGTGACTGCTGCGGGACTAAAGGTGATGCGAGTAACATTACACCCTTTGGAGATGTGTTTCGTTGTGTCCAAGGAAGATCAATACCCATGCTATGGCAAACTGCTGTCCTTCGGAGCTGGTATAAATCATGGTGGCCCAGATAGTTCATCCTGAGGGCTTCCTTCCGGTTCTCAACTCACTGGAAAGCGACTAATTAACCATGGATTGCTTAGACGACCTCAATACCACTGAGTTTTCGGGTGGTCTTAACCCCAAGCTTGAATCTCTACGAATTAGACAGGCAAATGTGTCATGGCTCTCATTAACTGCTCATTTTTTGCTATTCCTCGCACCCGTGTTATTCTTAATATTCGTCCGGCGTCGTTATTTTTCTCCCCTTAGCCACATCCCCGGGCCGTTCCTGGCTTCATTTTCACGGTTATGGCATCTTCGCCAAATTTGGAACGGAGACCAGAACCTAGCGCTCATCAAGGCGCACGATAAGTACGGTCACTTCGTCCGTATGGCCCACAACGAAGTCAGCATCAGTCACCCGGACGGTATCAGGAGGGTCCTGATGTGCGCCTTCCCGAAGGTAAGCTTCGAATGCTTCTCGGCTACCATAAGCTTAGACAACAAACGCTGACCAGTCGGCAGGGAGACTGGTACCGGATCGTCAGCTTCCCTGACTATACCTTTAAGGCACCCTTTTCCATGGTTGACCCCAAAGAAGCGAAAGAGGCGAGGAAATATTTGTTAACCGGCTACCTCCATCACAATGTCCTGCAAGGCGAGCCTGCTTTGGACGAAAACATAACAAAGCTGCTTGGCTGGATGGACAAATATTCCGAGGATAAGAAGCCAATGGATCTAGGTATGTTACTTTTCCGCAGTCCTAACACTAGCCATAAAGCCCCGCTGCTTCTTAGCCGGTGCTCTTCGACGTTATTACAGCATGGCTGACCTTGAGATGCACATAGATAAATTCTTCAGCTATACGGCCTTCGATATCACCGGCGAGGTCCTCTTCTCGAAGCCATTCGGCTTCCTCGAAAAGGGTGAAGATGTCCGGAACTCTATCGCCGTCACGATGCTTCTCGAGACCTATGTCACGTTCATCGGTTACTTCCAGTGGATTCACCGGCTCTTTGCGAACCCCTTCACTACGTGGCTCGGAATCCTCCCGATGGGCCACGTTTTCGACACGACGATGGCCGCGCTGGACAAGCGCCAGAAGAACCCGGACGCCAGGTTCGACCTCGCCGCCCACTGGTTCAGGGGCTTGGAGAGGGCCAAGAGGGAGGGATCCAAGGTCTTCGACCTTCGCATTCTTCAGGCTTTCGCAACTGGAAACGTCAGTGCCGGCGCCGACACCGTTTCAGCTGGGCTCCAGAGCTTCGTGTATCACCTACTCCGGCATCCCAACGGCTGGCAACGGATCAGGGCTGAGATCGACGCCGCGCGCAAACAAGGTCGTTGCGAAGGAGCCGTCGTCTCATATGAGGACGCATGCGCGTTACCATATCTGCAAGCCGCCCTGAAAGAAGCTCTACGCATATTTGGACCAGGTTCCAGTAAGTTAAGAAACCCCCTCGGGCCGGAAATGCTTTTGCGACACTTTTTTACTGGACACTGAGCTGATGGTCTTCTGCAGTGGGATTGCCTCGCGTTGCACCTAAGGGTGGTGTGACTGTCGGCGACGTGACGTTCCCCGAGGGCGTGACCCTGACCATCAGCCCCTGGGTCATCCACCACTCAAAGGAGCTCTGGGGCGAGGATGCCCGAGAATTCAACCCCGACCGCTGGCTGCAGCCTGACATCGCGAGCAAGGAGAAATATTTCATCCCGGTGAGTCATCCCAGCCCCCATCAAGGCAATGCAGCGGTGCCGGGTGCCTTGCGGTTCATGTACTGACTATATACCCAGTGGGGTGCCGGATACGCTTCTTGCCCCGGCCAAACCGTCGCCAAGATCCAGCTTCTCAAGGTCGCTGCGTCGATCGTCCGCGACTACGATATCCGCCAGGTTGAGCCGGGGAAGGAGTGGAAGTGGGCTGCGCATTTTACCGTTGTGCCGCATGACTGGCCTGTGTACATTACGAAGCGAGCAGACTTATAGGTACACTGGATGTACATAGTTTATTCGTTCTAGCGATTTAAGAGAATGAAAAATCTTGGCTGTTACGGATCAGAGATTACCCCGATAATATCGCCCGTAACTGAAATAGACCGCGAATCGGGGCAAGCGATAGTGAGGCCCTGAGGATTGTCGAGAGTGCTGTGTCAGGAACCTTCCCCGGATAAGAAAGGGGGGATATTCAAATTTGTTTCAAGCCTTTCTTTTCCCTTTGTCCCTTTGCTCGATATAGAGTTTAGACCCGAGGCGCTGTACACGATTGACGTTGATGTTACGGCGTGCACCATGCAGCTCTAAGTAACAAATAATAAATGATAAATTATAAGGTACGTTCACATCATAGTTTGCATGATGATAATTATATTCTAAAATAATGTAAATATGAGATTAATAAAATGGTGCTTTTTCTGTAGTTAAGTCAATACAATTATCTAGTTATCCATATATTTTACAAGTCAAAGTTCTCTATTTATGGTACTCTTTCGTTACTGGCTAAATATTTAAGGCTAGGTAGGTGGGGCAACATCGGTGTACTGTAACCCGCGGTGAGATAATCGCATCTTTATGTCGTCAATCGCCCAAACCGGAGAGTTGGGTGTTGGTCGATACAAAACAGTCCACGAAGGCAATAAGCGTTTGCAAGGAAACCGCCAATATACTCCGATCACCGTATGATCGCATCGACAGAACGAAAGCACAGCCAGTGTCTAGCGACGTAGACGCATCGATCCAGGATGACGCGCCCACGAGGTTCCTCGGGAGCCAGCGAGGAGAGCTCGGGGACGGCAGGCGAACAGGTATCTACCATGCGCTCCTCTCATCGGCTCAGATATAGGGAGCGTTGGAATTGACGGTGGCTTTGTAGGAACTCGGTAGCATGTACGACTACCTCGCGAAGATCATACTACTCGGGCCAAGCGGTACTGGAAAGTGAGCGCTATCCTGTTTCACAGATCAAGGCCTCCGTCACTAACGGCCCTCCTCTATCGTGTAGATCGTGCTTATTGCATCGCTTCGTCAAAAACGAATGGAGGGTCCTTACTTCGCAAACCATCGGGGTCGAGTTCGCGAGCAAGATCATCAAAGTCGGGACGGGCGCGCGGCGGAAACGGATAAAGCTACAGGTGCATCCACGCCTATCGAATCGCTCTTTTCATGTTCTTCGCGGGTCCGGAAGCTGACGGTGCACGGTTAACTAGCTATGGGATACCGCGGGCACAGAACGATTCCGCTCCGTTTCGAGATCGTATTACCGAGGCGCGGCCGGCGCGGTTTTAGTCTACGACATCACATCGCATAGCTCTTTCAGAGGCTTACAGCCGTTCCTCAACGACGCGCGAGCCCTCGCTTCGCCCAATTTGACTACGATATTGGTGGGGAACAAGTTAGACCTCGCGAACGACAACAATCTAATCGATCTCCCCACGCCAACGCCCTCCAGCACGAGCTCCTCCCTGCCGCCATACGGCACGTCCAGCGGCTCCACGCACGCGACGCTCGGCGCGCAGATGCGGGCCACGGTGGCGCCCGAGGGACGCGAGGTGTCGGCGACGGAGGCGTCGCGCTGGGCGAGCGGCCTCGGCGTGCCGGTGACGACGGAGGTGTCGGCCTTCTCGGGCGAGGGCGTCGACGAGGTGTTCGGGCGGCTGGCGCGCATGATCCTGACCAAGATCGAGCTCGGCGAGATCGACCCGGACGACCCGATGAGTGGGATCCAGTACGGCGACGGCGGCGGGTGGAACGCGGGCGCCAGCGACGGCGGCAGCGTCAAGAGCGGCATGACGGCCGACTCGGCGGGGCTCGCGCCCGGCGTGCGCAGGAGGGGGCGGCGCGGCGGCAAGGCGCGGTCCCAGAACTGGGGCATGGGGATGCGCGAGTGGGAGGAAGTGTTCACGTTAAGCCGGGGGCGCAGGAGGGGTTGCTGCTAGGAAGGGACAGTATTGATGGGTGGCTATTAATGAGGTGGATTCGGCGATACGAGATGGCGTGTCATGGCATGGCATGGTCGGAGGGTGTTTGACAAGGACATGGTATTACTTCTTGCGCACGTTCGGTTTTTGGCGTTTAGGGTAGCGTGTTGTCCCGTGGCTGGCTCCCTCATGAGCTAGGATAAAGTAATGGTGTTCAGACTTTTAGTATAAGGTGACACGATCTGCTAAGGATATCATAACGACATCCTTCTTGACCCGCGCTATGCGCCTCGTTCAAATTCGACTCTGATACTATGCGCCTATTTCAGGACAAAGTTCCGATCTTGTAGAGAATCCTCCGCCTCGATATATTACCCAGTGCTTTTATAAGCCGCCTTCATGTTCCTACGAGGATCCTTTACCGTGTCGCAAGACAGCGACGGACGTCTACACGCCGTTAGGTCGAATCTTACAACGACTTACACGTACATAGTAACTTTCAACTTAGGCAGGGTCCGAAAGACTCAGCAGGCTGAAACTGCATCACGGATATATGGGCCACCGTCACCGTAGCCGTAACGCGGGGGTCCCTTTAAGCGCCAGTTAGTCTAAGCCTAAAGAGATCACGGACCCCTATGCGCCGCGGTTAAGAACCGCCATTTTAGAGCCTAGTTCTTAGTTCCCCCACGCGGATATAATTACCCGTACGCAGCACTAATACGGTGCTTGAACAATAAGCATGACGTTGGTCACAACGCGGCTATTCCGTTCTTCATCACATGGGATTTCATAAAGTCCCGATATTACACAACTTCGATGCCTCACCTACATTTAAGGGCAAGAGGTGGTATTCGGCGGTGGTTGTATCTCCTTTCAAGAGTTCAACTACCTAGTATGTAATTCCAACTGCAAGCATCTCCTCGAGGTTACTCCAGCTCGGCCTTAGAAAAGCCCGAGACGGCGGTTCACACAAATCTTAACGAGCCATCGTGGATTCGAGCTCGATCCTTCTTCAGACTCTGTCGTTCAGCTCCGTGTCTGAGCAATGCTCTCAAGACCCCGATCGCCAGCCTAGTCTCGAACCACCCGAGGCAGCTCCCAATACGACGATACTGAGTGTCCCGTAGACCATTGCTCACCGGAAGACCTTCCTTCCTCATATCCCCCATCTATACCCCACATCATGAGGCCCCGCACTGTGACCCCGATCGACAAGAATTGGGAGTTCAGGCAGGCCGACAAGGAGGACAGCAAATACCTGCCCGTCAGCCAATTTCCCACGAACGTCCACCTGGACCTGCTGTCACACAAGCTCATCCCAGATCCCTTCATTGGCAAGAATGAGCTCGACGTCCAATGGGTCGGAGAGGCCGTCTGGGTCTACAAGACCACCTTCCCTTCTCCATCGGTGAGCGGCTCTGCCAAGGCCGTCCTTGCTTTCGACGGTTTGGATACGTTCGCGACGGTTGTCCTCAATGGGAAGACGATACTTGAGACCGAGAACATGTTTATTCCGGAGCGTGTTGACGTTACCGAAGTCCTGAGGAAGGATGGAGATAACGAGCTTGTTATCACGTTCGACAGTGCTCACCTAAGGGGCTGGAAGTTAGTAGAGAAGTATCCTGATCACAAATGGGGTGTATGGAATGGTGATATCTCGAGATTGGCAGTCCGGAAGTCACAGTACCACTGGGTATGTTCGACGTATTAACCTCGCGTGGTCTTTGCTAACTGCTGCAGGGCTGGGATTGGGGCCCGACGTTGATGACTTGTGGGCCTTGGAGGCCGATCAACCTCGAGGTCTACGAGTCTCGAATCACGGACCTTTGGGCCGACATAGATATTCCCAAGTCCCTAGAGTCCGCCACTGTGACTGTTCACGCTCCCACGGAAGGCGCAGCCTCCAAGGTCCGGTTTGACATCTCGCTCGGTGGCAGCTCCGTATCGAGTGAGGTAGTGGATGCCGGCTCAAGTGCTACCTTCACCATTTCTAACCCGGAGATATGGTACCCTACGCGGTATGGCAAGCAGCCGTTATACACCATCAAGGCGACGCTCGAGGACGACGGCAAGGAGGTCGATGTGAGGTCTAAGAAGGTCGGCCTGCGAAGGGCTGAACTTATTCAAAGACCCGTCAAGGACCAACCGGGAACGTCGTTCTTCTTCGAGGTGAACAACATCCCTGTTTTCTGCGGAGGCAGCGACTGGATCCCGGCGGACAACTTCATCCCGCGCATCACCAAGGAGAAGTACTACGACTGGGTCAAGCTGGTCGCGGACGGCAACCAATTCATGATCCGCGTATGGGGCGGCGGCATCTACGAGGAGCAGGCCTTCTACGACGCCTGCGACGAGCTCGGCATCCTGGTGTGGCAGGACTTCATGTTCGGGTGCGGCAACTACCCGGCGTGGCCGGAGCTCCTCGCGTCCATCAAGCGCGAGGCCGAGGAGAACGTGAAGCTGCTGCGGCACCACCCCAGCATCGTCATCTACGCGGGCAACAACGAGGACTACCAGTTCGCCGAGAGCATCGACCTGACCTGGGACCAGGACAACCACGACGCCGAGAGCTGGCTGAGAACGGACTTCCCCGCGCGCTACATCTACGAGAAGATTCTGCCGGACGCGTGCCGCGATCTCGCCCCCGCGGTGCACTACCACCCGGGCAGCCCCTGGGGCGGCAAGGACACGCGCGACCCGACGGTGGGCGACATCCACCAGTGGAACGTGTGGCACGGGCGGCAGGAGAAGTACCAGAACTTCGACTCGCTGTCGGGGCGGTTCGTCTCGGAGTTCGGTATGCAGGCGTTCCCGAACATAAAGACGATCGACGCGTTCCTGCCGCTCGGCCGCGACGACCCGGACCGCTACGCGCAGAGCTCGACGGTCGACTTCCACAACAAGGCCGAGGGCCACGAGCGCCGCATCGCGCTGTACCTCGTGGAGAACTTCCGGTACGCACCCGACCCGCTCGAGGCCTTCGTCTACGCCACGCAGCTCATGCAGGCCGAGTGCCTCGCCAGCGCCTACCGGCTCTGGAAGCGGCAGTGGAAGGGGCCCGGCAGGGAGTACTGCGCCGGCGCCCTCGTCTGGCAGACCAACGACTGCTGGCCCGTCACCAGTTGGGCCATCGCCGACTACTACCTGCGCCCCAAGCACGCCTACTTCACCGTCAAGCGCGAGATGGCCGACCTCAGCCTCGGCATGACGCGCCGCGAGCACCGGCACCCGGACCCCAACAACAAGCACGGCCGCGCCGGCGTCACGACCCGCCACCGCATCGAGGTCTGGGCCTCGAACCTCGCGCTCCGCAACGTCGAGGGCGTCGACTGCGTGCTGCGCGCCTGGGATGTCGAGACGGGCGAGCAGACACAGACGCTGACGGTCGCGCGCGGCGTCTCGGTGCCGTCCAACCGGTCGACGGAGCTCGCGGCGCTCGACGTCCCGGGCTCGGCTCCGGAGCGCACCGTCGTCGCCGCGTACCTCGTCGCCCCCTCCCAGAGCGGCGGCGGCGGCGGCGAAAGACAGCTCGCGCGCTACGTCAACTGGCCCGAGCCCCTCAAGTACCTGCACCTGCAGCGGCCGAAGCGGCTGCGCGCGGAGCTGAGCGACGACCTCGCTTCGGTGAGTCTCAGTGCCGAGGTCCCCGTCAAGGGCCTCGCGCTCGAGAGCGACGACGAGGGGGTCAGGTTCGCGGATAACCTCGTCGACCTCATGCCCGGCGAGACGGTCGTCGTCGGCGTCAGTGGGGCCAAGGAGGACACCGTCATCGCGACGCGGTATCTGGGCATGGATTGATTAGATTAGGCGATGGGTCCTATGTGCGGGATCATAGGGGGTATGGGCGAATGGATGGGGTGTGCGGTGCGTCAAGGGGAGGAAGGGGGGGAAGTGAGGATGGCAAAGTGAACCCATCGCTGTTGCTTATGTAGTTTGGTGCGTGAGGTGATTGGTTTGCAACTGCGGATGGGGGCCATAACCAATCAAGACCACCAAAGATATCAATTCGCGTCATGAACTAAGCCGCTCGGCCTTCTCGCTTCTCGTGCTCCTCTTGTCAGCCGCAAGAAATGAATAGGCTGGTGTATTACAGATAAACATTCCGTGTCGAACACAGTCTCGCACTCAGGCTGGGAGGAATATGCATTCGTAAGAGAGCGATGTACATTTTTACGCAAGGGCGAGAATTAAGCGACCCAGAGGAGATAATCCTGATTATTCAACTACCTAAGCTCTCCTAGCAACGGCATCCTATAATGAATCAACGACTGCTCCGGTCTTTTTACCCATCCTCGCGAGTCTGAAATTAGGGCACCAATTGTCCAGTCAAATCAGCCCGCCTATCCTCCATGCTAAGTCCGAAGGTCCTAGGACCATACGAGATTTGAGAGCCATTTCAATCAAGGGCCGGTGGTGTAGCAGGTGGTGTAAATAGACCCCCTGAATACGAAGAGAGAGGGGTTGTCCTCTGCCACTATGTAACATCCATAGGTGGGCAAGCATCAGTCTGGTTACGAACCTCCGACAAAGGATGTTGATAGCCGTACAGGGTCGCCGTCAGCATCGCCTGTTGAAAGCGGTCGTCCTCGGGGTCACGCGAGAGGGCCCAGGGCCTGTTATCGTTTCTGTGGCCGCCGCCGCCGCCGCTGCCGTCGTCGTCGTCGTTGAGACTCGTGGCACTCTACGCGGAGAGCTTCTCGTTGGGGCCGGCGATCAGCATCTTGATGACCTCGCCCTGCTTGACCTTCTTGAAGGCCTCCTCGGCCTCGCGGAAGGGCACGACGCCGCTGATGAGCTGCTTGACGTCGACCTTGCCGCTCGCGACCAGCTCGACCGCCAGCTTGTAGTCGCCGCTACCGTACCGGAAGCTGCCCTTGGCCGTCACCTCCTTGAGGCAGAGCGCCATGATGGGGAAGGTGATGTCGGGCCGTCCCATGCCGCCCTGCACGAAGGTGCCGCCGTTGCGCACGACGTGCAGGCTCGCCTGGATGCTGGGCTCGGCGCCGCTGGCGTCGATGACGGCGTCGGCGCCCTCGGGCAGGTCCGCCTCCCGCCTGATGTTGGCGGCGTTCTCCTCGGCCGGGATCCGCTGGCTCGCGTAGACGTGCGTCGAGCAGAAGGACTTGGCGAAGTCCAGCTTCGACTGCACGATGTCCACGGAGACCACCTTGGACGCGCCGAACGCCCGCGCGACGGCCGCGCACAGGAGACCGACGGGCCCGGCGCCCATCACCACCACGCTCTGACCGGGCACCACGGCGGCTTGCCGCACGATGTGCACCCCGACGGCGAGGGGCTCGATCAGCGCGCCTTCCTGCAGCGAGACGTTCTCGGGCAGCTTGTAGCAGAAATCCGCGGGCGCGGTCCAGAAGCCGGTGAGCGTTCCGTTGTAGGGCGGCGTGGCGGCGAACTTCATATCCGGGCAGAGGTTGTACTTGCCGCTCAGGCAGGGGCCGCATCGACGGCACGGGTATCCGGGCTCGAGGGCGATGCGGTCGCCCGGCTTGAGCGTCTTGACCGCGGATCCGACCTCGACGACGGTGCCGGCGGACTCGTGGCCCAGAACCATGGGGTCTTTCACCACATAATGGCCAATCGCTCCGTGTACCCAGTAATGGACATCCGATCCGCAGATGCCAGTGTAGTTCACAGAAACCAGGACATCATGAGGATCTGAGAGTTCCGGCACGGGTCGGTCCGCGAAAGTTACGTCATTGGGTTTGTTAAGGATGAAGGAGAGGTTCTAGGGGAGGGTCAGTTTGAGTTGGTAGAACACCATAGAAAGGGGTTAACCACGAACGCTTGCCGACTTGGGGTCCATTGTGAAGGTGTCGTCGTAAAGCTGGTTTACCTCTCTATTGGAAGACCTAGAATGGATGTGTGATGATGAAAATGTGATATGCGTTTGGTCTACTTTAACGACTACGAGAATATACTTATGCCGAGTTTTCTAGTGCGTGCAGTGTCAGGAGAGACAGAGCCGGGGACGAAGAAAAATTCCGTTGAAAATGTGATCCTTCTTTAGGACCCCCTCCGGATACGGGCTTGTTGTTACATACATTGCACCTTCGTCGAATCGACATGATCAATTCAACGCGAAATAACGCGGGGCAGGTGTTCTTCCCCACCAGAGACCCCCGACTACTCACGATATGTCGTAATGGTGAGAGGGCACCTGATGGAGGGTGGGGATCGCTCCGGGCCTCGAACGAGGTGCTCTAGCAATCTCACTTTAGCTCTACGCGGTTCAAGCTTCTTTGGCACTTGCAGCGGCTGAATTTCAACCGGGCAGTTTAACCGCGCCAATGATGATGCTCGCGATGTCCAGTCTTGGAATTGCAAAGACCTGGGCAGCCTGGGGGAGGTGCGGCACGTGGAGTGAAAATCCACTACTAGTCTAGATAAATATGCAATGCACCGGAGACGGGGTAGAAGTATCGGAAATAGCATCGTGTTGTTGGCCTGCAAAAATAGGGTGAATAAAAACATTGAATCCCTTGGTAGAGACTGGTGAGAAAAGGAAGATGTACATACAAAGTACAGTACAGTACGTAGTTTTTGTAGAGCCCCTCGGACGACTTTAAAGTGGAGCCCGATTAATCCGGCAGTAAATTTTCACCGCCAAAAATTCCTGGACATCGGACACCGCCGACGAGGCGCCCGTGAGTGCTCTGAAGCTGCTTTCGTAAGTAACTGCATCAGGTACCGTGCTCGGCAGCAAACCCCATTGAAATACGGCTACAATGGACGTGTTGAAGATATTATCGCGGGGAACAAAAAAGAGCACCGCTAAACCAGTCGATGTAAAACCGGCCCCGAAGCAACCAAATCCACAGCTATATAACGACCCTACGAGGGGCGTAAAGCGCAAGAGGAATGAGGATCACTCTCTGTTAGATGCTGCCACGCCGGGAGATCTGGACGAGGAGGTCGATTTCTTTGCTCCTAAAGAATCTCACAAACAGAAGGCGAGGACGCAGACTCCTGCACCCGAACCTGTGCGTGAGAAAGAGGCCGCACTCCCGACAAGAGACGAAGAGGAAGTTCGTCAAATCCTTCGATCCCATAGGCTGAAATTCACCCTCCTATCCTCACGCGACGTGTCCAGGACCAGGGTCAAGAAGTCTAAGAAGAAAGACTCCGTCAAGCCAAAAGCGAAGGATGCCAAGCCGCAATTATATCCCCAGCCTCTGAACTCCTTCTCCGAACTGCGATCCATCTACAACATCTCCACGAGATTAGGCGAAAACCTAGCGAAGCAGGGCTACCGCATACCCACCGAGGTCCAACTAGGAAGTCTTCCACTTCTCTTAGACCCCAAGGCAGCTCTGCGCGTGTCGCCGGTAGAAGGCGTAGACTTCGGGGCTTATGATGGCATCGACTTCTTGGCCGTCGCTCCGACGGGTAGTGGTAAGACGCTCGCTTTCCTGATACCTACGATAAACCGTATCCTACGGCGGAGAGCAGAGAGCCCAGAACGGAAACAGCATATCCTGGAAGCGATAATCATTGCCCCCACACGCGAATTGGCCCACCAGATCGTCAATGAGGGAAGAAAGCTTGCTCAGGGCACGGGTGTTAAGATCGTGGGGATGAAGAAGGGCATGCGGATACCTGTAGAAAGCCAAGAAGGTGAAGATCTCAGCGACAATGGATCTGTCGAGGGGGATGGCAGCGCCTCCGAGGACGAAGAATCGAGCGAGGCGGGATCGGAAACACGGCCTGTCACGAAGGCGGATATTCTAGTTACCACGCCATTACTTCTTCTCAATTTCCTTACAAAGGGCTCAAGACGGAGGACACTTCCGACTGTCAAATCTTTGATCCTAGACGAGGCCGACGTGTTGCTAGACGCATTATTCCGCGACCAGACGACAGGCATCTGGAAACTGTGCACGAATGAATCGCTGCGGTTGTCTTGCTGGTCTGCGACGATGGATTCTTCCGCGGAGAGCCTAATATCTGAGCAGCTCAAGTCGCGGGAGGCCGCGCCGCTCATTCGCCTCGTGGTGGGCCTGAAGGATACAGCCGTTCCCAGCATCAAGCATAAGCTCATCTACACGGCGAGTGAGCAAGGAAAGCTCTTCGCTCTCCGCCAGCTGCTACATCCGAACTCGTCTAGCGACTCCGTGCCCGAGATGAAGTTGCCCTTCTTGGTCTTTACACAGACTATCGAGCGCGCGACGGCCCTGCACAACGAGCTCAAGTTCGACATACCCATCCAAGCCGGCGGTTCGGATCGTATCGCGGCCCTGCACTCGTCCCTTTCCGAGAATCAGAGATCCAGCATCGTATCCAAGTTTCGAGCGGGCGAGATATGGGTACTAATCACTACTGATCTGCTTATGAGAGGCATCGACTTCCGCGGAGTCAACGGGGTTATAAACTACGATATCCCCGCGTCGGCCGCGGCGTACGTTCACAGGGTCGGGCGCACGGGCCGCGCGGGCCACGAGGGCGGCGTCGCTGTCACCTTCTACACCAAGGAGGACGTGCCGCACCTCAAGAGCATCGCCAACGTCATCGCCCTCAGCGACAAGCAGGCGGGCAGGCGGGACGCTGACGGCGAGGGCGTGCCCCGGTGGCTCATGGACGCGCTGCCCAGGGTCGCCAAGGAGGAGAGGAGGAAGCTCAAGAAGCACGGCGGCGCCGAGACGCGCATGGGCGGCAAGGCGGCCACCAAGATTACGTCCAAGAGCGCCTGGGAGCGGCGCAAGGAGCACAACAGGCGCGGCGCCATCGAGGGTAGCAAGAGGCGGAAGTCCCAGTCCCAAGGCGCTGATGCTGGCGAGGAAAGCGAGTGGGGTGGTCTTGATGATTGATTGTTCGGTTTAGAAGTGTCTCCCGCAGTCGCATGTTAATCTTATAATGAGCCTAGGCGGGATGCGCGAAAACCAGGAGCCCGTCTACTCCTACTTCATTGATCACAACTATGGCGCTGATCTAATCACATATGAACACTCCCGAACGTTCTTCAGACACAGCGCGTCGCCGGTCTTCCGCTTTTACTCGATCTTATGAATAAGGGATGAGTTTCAGCGCAGCGTGGCGCCCAGCTCCCTTGAATATTCGCTCCTAGATCAACAGTGATTGTGACTTCGCTTAATCCTGCAATTTAGATACCAAGTTCCTAAGGGTTTTCTGATTAACGTGTCACCGAAACTCTAGTAGGTGATTTTGGCAGAAATGCCAATTATTTCACTCGGTTTCTCGATCAAGGACACCAACTCGCCCTGATTGGTAACCGACTTGTGACTCTGTTCGGACCCGGACCCTTATCAACACACCAACCGCATCGGAGCACAAGTGGAACAGTCACGGGCTCAACCGCTTGTCCGCCGCTGAGCCATGAACTGACAAGGGTGTATAAAACTCTAATATGCAACCTAGCGACGCATAATGCGCATATGACGTGCGTGCGGAGCCTCGGATCACCGAGGTCGTCCGAGTTACGTGGTTCTGAGATACGGCTTCACGTTCGTATCCCGGTCGTGATCGACTCTAAATGCGACCTTTTAAGCCAAAAACCCCGTGCGTGCGGGGCTTTAAGACAGAGACAGTCCAAGCGTATCTTCCAACCCCGTCATGCTGTTCGCGGGTGTCGCGCGCATACTTATATCCAGAAAATAACCATTTTGCGTCTCTTATCGGTTGGAGTTCTTCAGCTCCCCAGGTATTCTTCGCAATGGACACAAGCCGAACCAAGCCCGATAATGCGGGGGTTGAGCATGCACCGCATAATGGCGAACCGCCTGGGACGGCCGGAATCGCATCCAAAAATGGCGAGAGGGCGTTGGACATTCTCGGCGACCAGGGGGTCACCTTAACGGAGGAAGATGTATGTGAACGCACCTACAGAACCGCCCCCCCCTCCCCCCCCCCCAGCCCTG
>QJNY01000666.1:0-38195 GCA_004155945.1 Monosporascus sp. mg162
CTTCTAGGAAAACGTAGCATGCTTACTGTATAACATGCTTGGCTGGCCTTGAAGCCCTTCCGGCCCATCTGCAGTTGCGGCCGCAAGCATAAATACTGACCGCACCGCGCGAAACCCCCTCTCTGTCGTTACTAGAACTATCCTTCTGCCATTCCTCCTCAGACCCCTGTCGTTCCCTGATTGCCAGAGCTCGTTGCAGTTGCATTCAAATTAAGATGTCAAGCCCCCGCAATCCTCCGATATTGGGTGTGTTGACCAGCGTCCTCAAAGACTCGATCTTGCTGCCTGGCACCGAGGAATATGAGAAAGAAAACGGCTCGTACTTCAGCGCATTCGAGAACGAGATTAAGCCCTCGTACATCGTCAAACCAACCAGTGTCAAGCAGGTGCAGGACTTGATCGAGGCTCTCCGTCCGCACGTTCTTTCAGGAGAGTGCCGGCTTGCCATTCGAGGCCATGGTCATACTCCGTTTGCAGGTAGCGCAAACGTCCAGAAAGGCGTTACAATTGACATGAGGGGCTTTAAAGGCGTCACGCTGAGCGAAGACAAGTCAGCCGTGCAGATAGGAGTCGGGGAGACATGGGCGACTGTGTATGCCGAGCTGGAAAAGCACGGCTTGACAGTAGCGGGCGGACGCGTTGGGCGAGTCGGCGTTGCTGGATTCATACTAGGAGGTATCTCAGTGAATTTTATGTAGCGCAGGCTGCCTTGCTAACATGTTAAAGGTGGATTATCGATGTTCTCAACACGAAGGGGATTCGCATGCGATTCGGTGATCGAGTTCGAGGTAGTCCTGGCATCTGGAGAGGTGGCAATCGCCAATGCGGGAGAGAATTCAGACCTCTGGAATGCTCTTAAGGGCGGCCTGAATAACTTCGGCGTCCTTACGTCTTTCAAGATGAAGACTTTCCAGTCCGGGAATATCTGGGGCGGGCTCGTATACTACATACCCGACACCTTCTCCCAGCTCCTTCAGAACGCTTGCGACTTCGTGCACAATGAGACAGATGAGGACACTCACATCATGTGCAGCGCCAGCTACGGCTTTGGTCATCGAGTCGTGACCTGTGCCATGTACCACACGAGGGGCGAGGAGAACCCTCCTTCGCTGCACCGCTTTACCGCCTTGGAGCCGCAGTTCAATCTACAGTGCACCATGCGGACATCGACGCACCTCGGTTTCTGTGAGGAGCTGTCCAAATTCTCAAGTGATGGCTTACGGTCGGTACAGCCAGAAAATCTCTTTCAACTCAGCATTTGCTGACCTCTTGATAGGCAATATTGGGCTTCAATCACCATCAAGCCAGATATCTCCTTGATGGAAACTTTCCACCAGAAGTGGCAGGAGACGCTAGACGTGATTAAAGATGCGGCAGGCTTTATATTCACCTTCGGGTTTCACCCCTTGACCAAGGCACTGCTGGAGAACTCGGAAAAGGCCGGCGGTAACGCGAAGGCCATCCCTCCGTCGGATGGCCCGCTGTTTGTACTATTAATCAATCCGATCTGGAAACTACCAGAAGACGATAATCGTATATTCACAGCAGTCGACAACCTTGTAGCAGAGTTCAGGGCGCTCGCATCTGAGAAGGGCCTGCTCCATCGCTACATATTTCCGAACTACGCCTATCAGAATGACGACATCATCGCCGGATATGGGGAAGAGAGTGTATCGAAGCTCCGGGAGACGAGCAAGAAGTATGATCCCGAAGGTATATTTCAGAAGGGCGTTCCTGGCGGTTTCAAGCTGCTTCATCAAGGCTCTTGACTATAGTACGGGGCTTTTTACGTGTTTCCGTTTCCTCAAACTTTCAAACAGGTGTTGAAATGGCTCACAGGTCACGGCGCAGCATCCAGGAGCTTATATGGACAGGAATTGTCCTGATCCGGGAATGCTAAGTATGGCTAGGTCACGACAATATGAATATCTTCAGTGTAAGGGAAGAACCGTGTATCGTGTAATGGTGTGTCCTTGCAATACAATTCAACGTATAGAAAAGGTACATATAATTGCAAAATGCCACCGTCATATTCTGGTCAAGTGACAACCTTGGCCCCATATCACTGTATCAGTGTGTGGTGTGGTCTTGGACTGTAAACTAAGCCGCAAGAATCCAAGAGTCCAAGACGGTGAATACCAGGCCGCCGATGAGGCCGAGACACAGTATACTAATGGGATTTTAACAGCCCGAATCAGTCTCCGCCGCGTGCCGCATCAGGCATAAGTGAATCCATCGAAAGCCGCTCGGAAGCTGGCTGACAGGAAAAGCGAATATCGGCGATAAATCACCACCAAGTCCCCTGCCGCCCGTAAACATTACATGGGGCGGCACGCCACGACTTCCACGCCGCCGGTGGAGTCAGGTTTTTGCACGGTGGTGGATAGAAATCGCAGTCAGAAACCTAACTTGCCTTCAAACATTTGTTGGCGGTCATCTAGCAGGGGGTCCTGCTTACAGGATATTATTCCACAAGCACAGTAGCCACATTTGGTTATTCTACACTTGCCAGAACTATGCATTGGGGGCATTACATACAAGAGCTCCATCAATGCGCAAAGCCCGGGGCCGAACCGATGTAAAAAGAGACACCTGGCGCAGTGAATGCTACTAAGAGACGCGCCCATCGGATGAAGCCATCGTCGAAGCTGACCTTTTTGCAAAGGCAACCTCTGTTCCGTTTTAGGGCTGCCGTGCTCTGTGCAGTGGGACCTAGGGCTGGAAAGACTGAGGCTCGGGTCCTGCTGTGTTGGTTGTTGTACAGGGTGGCGTTAGCGAAGGCCCGTTGTAGGCATTGCTGGTCTGGCCATGTCCTGCTTCAATATCTGCTTCTCGAGCGAGAGAACAAGACACTCCATGGCATGTAGGTTGACGCCATGGTCGCGCATCTTCTGTTAAGATGACCCCCCCATCCACGCTCCACCCCATCCACGCTCCACCCCATCAACGCGCCACCCCACATCCGCGTTTCGCGTTGATCCACTTACTGATTTCTTTCTTTATAAAAAGCCTTTTAACAACACTTCTAAAAATCGAAAAAAAATATCTTCTTCTTTACCAGAATCTGCGCTTTCGAACGATATGCAGCTTTCAGCTTAATTACGTACGGCGCAGGCGATTAACGAGGTTAAACGTAAAAAGTCCTTCCGTTCAGCCTTTAAGGGTTACCAGGTTGACAGACGATATATATTACGCCGTATCCAAGGTGCGCGGACGAAAGAAAAGTTCGATAAAAGTCGTCAAAAGCTATTACGAGTCCAGGAAAAAGGTTTAGCCCATTAGGTTATTATATAGGGTTAATTAAGGTATGCGCCGCCGCATTCCCGATTTCGCCTATACGCCTAACGCTTTTTGATTAACAACGGCAACCCTTAACGTTTAGGAAAGAGTTGGGTAACCCGATTTCTGCGTCGTCATCCTGAAATCAGAACTTTTAAGAGCAAAACGATCGATTATAAGCGTTTAAATAGCGCTTTTCCGGCTTCTATTAACGTCCTATTCGATCGTGTCGCCCTGCCAGAGGTTAAAGTGTTACAAGAACAGGGGTTCTTGTCTGAAAGAAGCCAAGTTCTTGGAGGTTAGCGCGGATGCGGCTGAACCTCGGCTTAAAAGAAAGCTTGGCTTACGAAATAATCTAGTTAATTTAATTAATCTGGCAGATTAATTAAATTACATAAATTACTGGCATATTTATTATGGAAAAATGGATATATAATGGTCAAAACCTTTATATATATAATACCCATTTAATTTTTCATTTTTTAGCTATTAATTTAAGCTTTTAATTAAAAGTACCGTTTTCCGATTAAGGAAAAAATCCGTAAACCTTTTTAACGAACAAATTACTAAATTATTTCTTGCATTATTATTACTTATAAATTAAAACCTTATTTCGGATATTGCTTATATTTCCAGATAAATATATAATAAATTCGTTATATTTTAATAACTTTTTAATTAATAGCTAACGAATAATTTAAGGTTTAATTAAGCATAAGTTTTTTTAAACGCAGTAAAAACGACATTATAAGACGACGTTTAAACGATAAACAGCATATTTAATTACCGTTATTAGTTAATAAAGGATCAGTAATTAAATTAAACGATTTATTACTTATTAAAGAAATTTTTTCCTTAATCGATAACATAATACCCCCCTTTACCCGATTTTAAAAAGGACCTTTTTTTTTTAACCCCGGTAATAATTTCCTTCCGTAAAGGAAATTATTAAAGTTCAGGATTTAAAGGTTAAAGAAAAAGGAAAAAGGTAATTAAAGGAATAAAAGGGCAAAAAGGGAAAGCCTACCGTCGACGAAAAACTGGATATCTTAATAACGGAACTTTATATATTACGACAAAAAAACGTTAAACTTACCCGATAATTGCGAATTAAAAAAAGGATTTCGATACTTCCTTTATTTGGTACAAACTAAACCCGTAAAAGCATAATTTCCTTTCTTAGTTACTATGGAATGCCGGAAGTTAAAGGTTATAAACCAATTTTTTTAAAACTTTATAATTAAACTATAAATATAGAAAAATTTTTAGTTCAGGCCAGATTTTACTTTAAGTTCTACGAGAATTCTTTAACGGAAAATTACCAAAAAGTAATGGCCATTTTTTAGCTGTTTGCTAAAAAAGTTTTTTTATGGTTTAAACCTATTATAAACGATTACCTTATAAACTACTTTAATTAATTTTCCGATTTAACCAATTATATTTTTGGCAATTATAAATACTTTAAGGAAAAAATGCGAACTTTGTTTGAAAATTCCGATAAAAAACAACATACGGTCGAATAATTATACCTTTTCCAACAAATTAAGTTAATAACCGAATATACGATTAAGTTTAATCGCTTTACATTAATTTTTAATTTTTCAAAAAGCGTACTGTTTTATCCTTTTTATAACGGCCTAAAATTGCAGATTAAAGATAAAATATATAAAGTACCCAAAATTAACCCTTTCCAAAATTATATTAACAAAATCATTATTGCCGATCGACGTACCTTTAAAAGGTACTTGGAAAAAAAAAGATCTGATAAAAAAAAAGATAACTAAAGCTTAAGCAATAAGTCCTAAAAAAACAAAACTAAAGGTAAATCCCAAAAGAAAGCAAATATTACTTTAAAGGAATTCAAAAAAGATAAGTTAAATATTAAATGTTTTAACTGTAATAAAAAAGGTTATTATAAAAGCGAATATCGCTTCTTAGCAAAAAAGGATTCCAGGAAAAGAAGGATTTTTTAACCCTAGAAAAAGGTTAAAATAATTAAACAAAAATCAAACAGCGAAAGTAAGGAAAAAAGGGAAGTTAATTCCATTTCCTTTTAGCGAGAATTCACTATTGCTACGACGCATTATAAACAGAATGGCGACCCAAAGTACGAACGTTATCCGACTTATTAAAATCGAACAATTAAAGCTTGCAGATATTATCCCGGATAAAAGACTTTCAGGATAACCATAAGGCTAGGATGCATTTGTTATTTGGATAAGCAGCGGTGCAGAATGCACGATGAATATGGCCAGTTGCGCCCTAACACTATGATATATGATCCAATATCCCTAGAGCCCAGTAAAGCTCCTAAAGACAAAGAACCAGCCCGTAATTACGACCTATTCCATTTCTTTACGTATCACGATAACGACTGTTTGACCCACTTCCGCGCTAAGAAAAATAACGACTATTGGCCCGGATGGGACGAAAAAACGCCTATTAAACCTAATAATAAATATAGATGCATTAAAACACCCAGATGGCCGGAATACCCCCGATCTTGTTACCTACATCCCGAATCGGCTTAGAGTTAAAAAGCTATTGCACAGGAATGCTTATGTTACGCCCTTACACTATGCATGATATACGAGATCTTGGACATGGGAGTTAGTCCTTCGGAAATTTTACCCCAAAAACTAAAACCCCTTTAAATATCGGAAGTAAAAATTTCGAAATCAGTTTGCCAGATTGGCAAAAGAAAGTGGTTCACTTGCATAAACGATAAATATTTTAAACATGCTGTCAAGAAGGCCCGAAAATGGAAACGCCTTCTGGCGAATAAAACCAATAAGTTAAAAAACTACGCAGGCCTTCGAAACTAAGGCATCGAGGAACCCTAACCTTTAAAACCTTATCCGAAGCAAAAACCGGACAACGCAATCAGATCGAAATTCCATTTTAGTACAAAAATCAAATGTTCAAAGCTATAGTCGACTTAAAAGCAAAAAGAAACTTCATTTTACCATCAGTTGCAAAAAAATATCGGATCCCTTGGAAGTATAAGTTAAAGTCGTACAAATTACTTACAGTCGATAGAAATTTATCCAAATATGAAAATAGACGAATTCTTAAAAAAACAAAAAAACTACCAGTATAAATCCAAGGACACTTAAAGAAAGTTAAACTGGACGTAATTAACATTTTAGGATATGATATTATCCTTGGAATACCGTAGCTCCGTTCCAGCAACCCTTATATTAACTAAAAGACCCAGAAATTTTCTTGGAACCACCCTGTGATTTTTTCAAAAAAGGAGTTCCGAGAAATTTGTTACGTAATCCGAAAAGCTAGAATGATGGATCCAGCTATTAAGGTACCCCCTAAATACCGAAGATTCAAAAAACTATTTAAAGAACGAACATGGGAAAAACTACCCGACCATAATTAATGGAACTACAGAATTCCTATTAAAAAAGGATACCATCCAAAACTTTACCAGATTTATTACATAAATTCAAAAAAGGCTAAGGCTTTATGGAAAAGTTTACAACGAAACCTTAAACGCGGGTATATTTAAGAATCTAAATTTTCCGCAGGTTACCCTGTTATGATAGTACCAAAGATAAAGGATAAAAAGATCCGAATCGACAAAGATGGAAATTTTATGTATCGAAAAATCCACGACTATCGACAGCTGAACGATATTACTATCAAAAACGGATATCTTTTTACTTTTGTAAACATTATAAAAAAAAACATCAACAAAACCAAATAGTTTACGGCGTTGGATTTACCAAACGGCTATTACTTAATCCGAATAACCAAAAGCGAAAAATGGAAAACCGCTTTTAAAACAATTTATAAACTTTACGAATATAAGGTAATGCCTTAAGGATTTACTAATGCCCCTGCCAGTTTCCAATATATGTTAATAACTATCCTACGGAAGTTTCTTGACAGATTTATGTTCGTCTACTTAAACGATATTTTCATCTATTTTAAAACTTTAAAGGAATACAAGAAACATATCGCCCAAGTACTGGAAGCATTCGAAAAAGCAAACTTATTAATTAATGCCGAAAAAAGCGTATAGCATACCCAAAAGCTAAACTTTTTAGGCTTTACTATTACCCCAGGACAGATTCAAATCCAGGATTCCAAAATAAAAGTAATTAAAAATTGGCCGATTTCCGATAAAGCGACCGTTACCGACGTCCGTCAATTTTTAGGATTTACGGGTTACGTACGCAGCTTAATTAAAGATTTCGGAAAAATCGCCAAACCCTTAACGAACCTTACTACCAAAAAGTACACTAAAAAAGAATTCGAGTTCCTAAAGGAAGCTAAGGAAATAATGCAAACACTTAAAGATTGGATTATTAACGCCCTTATTATAAAATTACCCAACCATAATAAAAAGAAACGACTAAAAACTAACGTATCAGATAAAGCCCTAAAAGCAATCCTAAAACAACAGGAAAATGACGGAAAATGGTACCTAATTGCCTATTATTCTAAAGCTTTAAAAGACGCAAAATTACGATACCCTATTTACGACAAAAAGTTATTAGCAATCATTATAGCATTCAAAAAATGGGAACCTTACCTTAATAAAACCAGGAAACTTTTTAACATTTACTTTAACTACAAAAATTTTACTTATTTTATAACAACTTAAGATCTTAACAAACGATATAAAAATTAGATAATTTTCCTGTCCAAGTTTAATTTTAAGATTTACTATATTAAGGGCAAGGAAAATATTTAGGCGGATATTTTAAGCCGAAAAGGAAATTATAATATTAAGGTTCCCAAACGATATATGCAGATGTTATAACCTATAAAGGAAAATACCTTACAGCTGTATAAAATACTGAAAAAACTTACCTCCGAACTTTTATCTTAATTTAAAAATTTTTACAATTTTGATAAGCAAAAAAAAGTTAAATAGTTAAAAAAATAACTTAAGGATTAACTGCTGTATTACGGAAAGGTTTATATTTTACAAGAATAACAAAAATAGTTTGTTAAAGAATTTTACGAAAACCCGTTATATAAATATCAAGAAATCTTTAAAATAATTAAGCAACTCCAGGAGAAATATAACTTCCTAGAACTTAGAAAAACCGTCGAATAAATAGTTAAAAACTGTAACGTTTGTAATAAGGTTAAAACAACTTGCTACAAACCATACGGATTGCTGCAACCTATAAAAATTCCGGACAAAACCTAAAATACCATAGCTTGGAACTTTATTACCGGCTTACCCCTATCCAAGGACCCCGTTACTGGAATCCAGTACGACGGAGTATGGGTAATCGTCGACAGATTCACCAAATATGGGTATTTCCTACTTTTTAAAGAAAATACGATAGCAAAATAATTGGTTTACGCGTTCGTAAAATATTATCTTAACAAACATGGAATTTTAAAAAGGATTATTTTAAATAAAAATAAGTTATTTATTTCCAAATTTAATATTAACTTTTTTAAATAAATTAGCGCCAAACTGAAATTTTTTATAGTATATTACCTTTAAACCGATAGATAAACAAAACGGTTAAATTAAACCCTGGAATAATACTTAAAAAGTTATGTTAATTATCAGCAAAATAATTAGGTAAAACTGCTTTTATTAATACAAATAACCTATAACATATTTATTAACGAAAACATAGGCATTTTTTTTATACAGCCGTATACGGACGAAACGTAGAAATTTAACGATTAAAGCAACGACTTGATAAAGTTCCGAAAATTACTTTAATAATCCTTAAAGTAAAAATAATAACATTTAAGATTAAAACCGTCCAAATTCGTTTTAAAATTAAGCTGCAATTTCTTTAATAACGGATAATTTAATATTATAACAGAAAAAAAATTAAAGGATTAATTCTATCGAAAGGAGATAAAGTTTACTTGTTACGCTAAAAACAAAACGCGACCTTAAATATCTCATAAATCAAAACTAAAAGATTTAGTAACAAATTTAATTTTAAAAAATTCGGTTTATTCAAGATTAACGAAGTTATTTTTAAAACCAACTATCGACTATCGCTACCCAAAATAATAAAGATATACCCTATTTTTTATATCTCCTTACTGGAACTAGCACCTAGTAACGCCCCGCTGGAGATAAACTTGGAAATTAAGGAAAATACCGATAAGTACGAAGTCGAAAGAATATTGGATTTAAGAATGGTTAACGGCAAAATCCAGTACCTAGTTAAATGGAAGGATTACTTACTTGAAGATAATACTTAGAAGCCCCTTAAGCACTTAACGAATGCGAAGGACCTGGTTAAAACGTTTTACCGCTAGAGTTTTGACCGACCGTTTCCAATGCGGCCAAGGTCGCAGGCGATAACGGTCCGACTCCCAAATCCAAACCTTCGGCGCTTTAGTCGAAAAAGGCGGACGCCTTTATGTTGGCGTTAATTTTAGAAGTAAGCCGCGTTTGCTTTTCTTCCATGCGACGCTGCTTTTCCTTTAGTTTCTTTTGCTTTTCCAACTAATTTAACTCGTAACCTTCCTTCAAAATAGCAAAGGCTTTCTTTTTCAAAACGTTTTGCTGGAAACGTAAGCGTTTCAGTCGATTAAAAAGCTCCATCAATTTATCTTCCACTTTACGTTGTTCCTTTTGCAACCGTTCCCGTTTTTTCCTAATTTTCATTAAAGAATTCATCTCCAGTATATTACAGGCAGGACGTTAACGACGGGTACAACAATTGCAACTTGGAAGGTTAATTACAAAAAAGCAGTCGGTTTCCCCAAAACGAATGCAGTTCGAACAAAAGTTAACTTTAGATCCGAATTTTTTAATATAATCCGTACGATTGTTACGCGCCTCGCGTTAATTAAATCGAGGTTTTTTTTTTTCCTTTTTCTTTTTGGATACGGCCTGTTATAATAAAATCAGCTGAGAAATCCTTGTACTTTTTTTAACCACCAAAAGGGTTACTTACGGTTTTTATCTTTAGGACAAAGATCCTTGGAAAGGGGAAATGGTATTATAAGAACAGGGGTTTTTATCTAAAAGAAGCCAAGTTCTTAAAGGTTAGCGCGGATGCGGCTAAACCTCGGCTTAAAAGAAAGCTTGGCTTACGAGATGATCTAGTTAATTTAATTAATCTGGCAGATCAATTAGATTACATAAATCACTGGCATACTTACTATGGAAAAATGGATATATAATGGTCAAAACCTTTATATACATAACACCCACTTAGTTTTTCACTCTTTAGCTATTAATCTAAGCTTTCAGTCAAAAGTACCGTTTTCCGATTAAGGGAAAAGTCCGCAAACCTTTTTAACGAACAGACTACTGAATTATTTCTCGCATTATTGTTACCTGCAAATCAAAACCCCATTTCGGATACTGCTCATACCTCCAGGTGGATGTATGACAGGTTCGTTACATAAAGCTATTAAATGGCGGAATCGATATAACGCAGACGAGATCGGAATAATGAAAGGTATGGAGAAAAACGTTTTTGTCTTCGGCAAAATCTTTAGAAAATGTATTAGCCCGAAAAATACGTTTAAAAAGGAATAGATTATTATAATCGCTTATATTAATGCTAATAGGCGTTCGTTGCCGCTTTTCGTAATCTTTAGCAGCAGTAACGTATAACAATAATGGTTTCCCGACTTTAATTATAAAGTATACGAAAGCTGGTATTTTATTACTTTGGAAAACCGCTAGACGAATACCGAAATCGGCTTGAAATGGTTTCGCGAAATCTTTATTTCTAATATTAAGCTCTAGGACCCGAACAAATAAAGGCTATTGGTAATCGATGGCTATAACAGCTATATTACCGAAAACTTTATATAGATGTGCGTTTAGAACAAAATCTACATTATTTTCCTGCCCGCCTACCTTTTCTACGTTTGCCAGCCTTTTGATATAAGCGTATTTGCTATCTTAAAACGGAAGTACTGTTACTGGTTCCGCGAACGCTGTTACGGACGGGTTTCCGAAGTTATTAATAAAATCGATTTCTTTTAGGCGTTTTTAAAGGCGTAGAACGAGGTTATAATAATGTAACGAACCTGTTACACAACCACCTGGAGGTATGAGCAGTATTCGAAAAGAGTTCTTGATTTGTAGGTAACAATAGGGCGAGGAATAATTTAGTAGTTTGTTCGTTAATGAGATTTGCAGACTTTTCTTTTAATCGAAAAACGTTGTTTTTAATTAAAGACTTAGATTAATAGCTAAGGAGCGAAACTAAATAGGTACTATTTATAGGAGAAACCCATCTATTATATATCCTTTGGTTTTCTATAGGTATGTCGTAGGTCTGTTGGATCTGTATAATCTGGTTCAGATTTATCAGATTTTCCAGATTATATCGAAATGTTAAAATACCTGCTTCCGGAGTTTAACCGTAGGGTGTCCTCGCCCAGACAGGGAAAGCAGGTCCTAATTCGTAACACTATTTCCCTTTTTCCAAGATCTTTGTCCCAAAGATAAAACGGTAGGAAATCCTCCGGAGTTTAACTTTTTTTTTTTTGAATTTTTTTAGCTAATCTTTTAATATGTTAGATCGCGCGCAGAAATAGAAAAGAAACTCCCGTTTGGGTCAGCGAAACTCCAGGGACAACCGTGCCGATTTAATTGAAAACTTTGGTACGGAAAGTTTTCTATGTTCCAACTGCGTTCGTTTTAAGGAAACCGGCTGTTCCTTCGTAATCGAATTTTTAAGTTGCAATTGTTGTATTCGTCGCTAGCGTTCTTTTTGTAATGTTTTAATTATGAATTCGTTAAAAAAGGTAAATAAAATGCGGTTTCGTTTAGAAAAAAAGCAGCGAAATTTTAAAGATAAATTTTTGGCTTACTAGGAGGCGGCGGAAAGAAAAACGAGAAAATTTATTGGGAAATTAAAACGTTTACGTTTTTAACAAAATATTTTTAAGAAAAAGGTTTTAAAAATATTAAAAAAAGGTTTGGAATTAAGTTAATTAAAGGGAAAAGAAAAGCGGAAAAAAAGCAACGCCGTATGGAAGCAAAATAAGTTCGGCTTGCTTCCGAAATTAATGTTATAACGAAGATATCGCCTTTTTTCGGTTGGAACGCCGAGGGGTTAAATTTAGGTATTAGGCCGGTATTACCTGCGACTTTGGCCGCGTTAAAGACGGTCGGTTAAGGTTTTAGCGGTAAAATATTTTAATTAGGTTCTTTACATTTGTTAAATACTTAAAGGGTTTTTAAAAAAATTTTTCGTATAAGTAATTTTTCTATTTAATTAAATATTAAACTTTATCTTTAATTACCTTAAAGTTTAGTATTTGTTTAATTTCGTACTTATCGTTATCTTTTTTAATTTCCAGATTAGTTTTTAGCAGGGCGATTTTAGGTATTAATTTAAGAAAAAAAAATAAGGTATATTTTTATCGTTTTGGGTAATAACAGTCGGTAGTTAATTCTGGAAATAACTTTATCGATTTTAAACGGATTAAGCTTTTTGAAATTAAGCTTATTACTAAGTCTTTTTGTTTTAATTTGAAAAAATTCGAAATTGCGTTTTATTTTTAGCGTAATAAATAAATTTTGTCTTTTTTTAATAGAATTAATCTTTTAATTTTTTTTCTATTATAGTATTAGGTTATCCTTTGTTAAAGGAATCGTAATTTATTTTATAAGCGGACCTGTATTATCTGGATTTTAGTTGCTACCGTTTTTGCTTATAAAACTTTTGCGGTTAATTTTAAAGCTTCGTTTAATAGCTATTTTAGCCATTAAGTTTCTGTTTAGTAACTATATACCGCTATATAAAAAGAAATATTTATATCCTCGTTAACAAACATATTATAAATTACTTGGGTTAATGGAAAAAGTTTAACTTAATTATTTTACTAATAATTAGTATAACTTTTTAAGTATTGCTTTAACGTTTAATTTAAACGTTTTATTTGTTTATTTATTTGTAGGTAATATGCTGTAAAAAATTTAACCTTAGCGTTTATTTATTTAAAAAAGCTGGTACCAAATTTTGATATAAAAAACTTATTTCTGTTTAAAATAATTTTTTTTAGTATCCTATATTTATCGAGGTAATATCGGATAAAGGCGTAAGTTAATTATTTTACTGTTACGTTTTTTTTAAAAGGTAAAATGTATTTATATTTAATGAATTTATTAACGATTACCCATGTTTTATTATATTGAACTCCAGTAACGGGGTTTTTTAATAAGGGTAAACCTGTTAAGGATTATTTGGTGCTCCAAGCGCTATTGGCTTGGCAGACCCACTTATGTAGCTAGCTATGCTTGGCGGGCCCATATATAGCTGGTTTGCTCACCTTACTTCTGTATTCTTAGTTCTACATCTTCAATCTTACATTATAATCCTTAACAAAACCGATAATAAAATCCCAAGTAATAATATTTAAGCCTTTTTTGGAATATCTGTAGGCTGTAAAAGTTCATAAGGCTTATGTCGGGCTGCTTTTGCCTTATTACAGATATTGCAATTCTTAATTATCTGCTTAACTATTCGTCGAAATCTTAAAAATTCGTATTTTTCCTGTAACCGTTTAATAGTTTTAAAAATGCCTTAATGTCCGTATAACTAATTTTTGTAAAACTTTTTAACGAATTACTTTTATTAATTTCGAGGGATATAGATTTTGCTACGGTATAATAGCTGGTTTTTAGGTTGTTTACTTAATTGTTACACTTTTTTTTATTTTTTCTTATTATAAGATTTGCGGATTTTCGTTAAAAGTTTTAGAATAAGTTATTTTAGTATTTTACATAACCGTAAAGTACCGTTTTTAATTTATTATAATACTTATATTCGACGTTTCAGAACTTTAAAATTGTAATATCCTTTACGATTTAAAATATTTGCTTAAATGTTTTCTTTCTCTTTAATATAATAGATTTGGAAATTATATTTTGATAAGAAAATTATCTAAGTTTCGTAACGTTTGTTTAATTTTTAAGTCGTTATAAACCGGGTAAAGTTTTTGTAATTTAAGTAAATATCGAATGGCTTTTTAAATCTGCTAAAGAAAGGTTTTTATTTTCTAAAAGCGTTAATAATCGTTAGTAGTTTTTTGTCGTAAATTTGGTATCGAAGTTCTGCGTTTAAGGCATAATTTAAGCCGTTTATCTTTAGGCGTTTCCTTTTGTCGGCGTTGGGCAATTTTATTATTAACGTTTTAGTAATTTCGTTTTTAAGTAATTAAAAAGCTTTCTTAATTTCCTTTAAAAGTTTGAATTTTTTTTCCGATATACTTTTTAATAATACGTTTTGTTAATAATATAATAATATTTTTATATCCCGTAATTAAATTACGTACGTAACTCGTAAATCTTAAGATTTATCGAATATTTATAACGGTTGCCTTATTAAGGATAGGCCAGTTTTTAACTATTTCCAATTTAGAATTTTAAATTTAAATTTAACCGGGAGTAAGGGTAAATCCTAAATAGTTTAGCTTTTGCATATATTATATACTTTTAGCTGGATTAATTCGGATGTTTACTTTATTTAAAGCTTTAAAAACTTGGAAAATATATTTCTTATATTTTTTAACGTTTCGGAATAAATGAAGATGTCGTCGAGGTAAATAAAAATATATTTATTTAAAAATTTCCTAAGTATGGTTATAATTAGGCGTTGGAAACTGGTAAGGGCGTTAATAAGTTCTAAAAATATTACTCGGTATTCGTAATGCCCGTATATTATTCGAAAGGTAATTTTCTATTTTTTTTCTTTAATTATTTTAATACGGTAATAACCGTTTCGAAGGTTTAATGCAATAAATTATTTGGCTTTATTCACGTTTTCCCTTAAAGTATTTATTAAAGTTAAAAGATATTCGGTCTTAAAGATAATATCGTTTAGCTATCGATAATCGACTACGTGTCGATAAACCGGATTTCTATCTTAATCGATTTTTTGCTTACTGTCCTTGATTTTAGGTATTATAAGTACAGAATATTTTGCGAAAGATTTAGATGGTTAAATATAACCTTTTTTTAAGTTTAACTAAATACGTTTTTATAAAGCTTTTACCTTTTTTGGATTTATATAGTAAATTTTGTAAAGCTTAAAGTAATATCCTTTTTTAATAGGTATACGATAATCCTATTATTTATATGGAAGTAATTCGTAATTTTTTTTATCTTTGAAAAATCGTTCGAATCGTTGTTATTTTGGAGGTATAGTACTGGCAAAGTTTAATACCTTGGCTTTTCGGATTATATAGCAAACTTTTTTGGACCCTTTTTTAACAGAAATTAATTCGTAGTTCCAAAAAAACTGGCGAGTTTTCCAGTTAATTAATGGATTACTGGAATCAAGCTATGGCATTCCTAAAATAACATTATAACCTAAAATATCTGCGATATTTAACGTAAAATGTTTTTAATATTTTTAAATCTATATTAAGAATTTTTCGCTTTTTTTAAAAAATTCGTCCGTTATCGTACTTAAAAAAACCTTTTATTAATTATACGTAATTTGTAAAACTTTAGCTTATACCTTTAAGGAATATAATATTTTTTAGTTACGGTTAATAAAATGAAATTACCTTTTGTCTCAAAGTTAATTATAACTTTAAAAATTTGGATTTGATACTAAATAAAAATCTCGATCTAGTTTCGAAATCCTTTTTTTGCTTCGCATAAGGTCTTAGCTTTTATAACTTTTCGATGCCTTAATTTCGAAGGCCTTTGCCGTTTTTCGACTTCGTAATTTTGTTCCCTAGAAAACGTCTCCATTCGCGGGCTTTTTTAACCGCGTATTTAGTACATTTGTTGTTTATGCAAGTATACTATTTTCGTTAACCAATCTGGCATTTTATCTTAATAATTTTTACCTTTAACGTTTAGAAAAGTTTTCGATTCGAAGTTAAAATTTCTGCAAAGCTTATTTTTATATCCAGAAGTTTATGCATCAAGCACAGCATAAAGATATAATATAAACAACTCTAAGCAATAACTTTTCGGCTTTGATTCGATTCGAGGTACAAATAATAAGATCGAAAATATTCGGGCCATCGGGGAATTTCGATGCATCTGCAGTCGTTATTAAGCTTTATAAAGGTTTCTTCGTTCTAACCGGGCTAATAATCGTTATCTTCCTTTGCTCGAAAATAAATTAGATAATCGTTATTGTTATAGGCCGAAAAATGGAAAAATCCGTACCCATTAACAAAGTCCTGTTTAAGGGTTTCGGTTTTAAGGTATACCGCTCGTTTTAAGAGTTTGCTAGATTTAGGGGTTTTTTATCCGTAGTTGTTAAATTCTAGGTGCATCTGGCCATATTCGTGGTATATTTCGTACTTTTACATATCTAAATAATATGTATATCCTAACCTTATAGCTACCTTAAAAGCTGGTTATCCGGGATAATACTTATAAGCTTTAATTATTTAATTCTAGCAAATCGGGTAACGTTCGTATTTTAGATCGCCGCTTGGTTTATAATAAATCGTCGTAATGGTATATTCTTACTAGAGAAAGGTAAAATAAACTTCTTTTTTTTTTTTTTTTTCGTTTTTACTGGTTAATTTTTTATTCGGCCGTTCGGGCTTTTTTTTTAAGAAATTTTTCCTTTTTTAAAGTTTCTTTTAGCTAAGAAATAATATTCATTCTTATAATGCCCTTTTTTGTTACAGTTAAAATATGTAATATTCGACTTATCCTTTTTAGGCTTTTTTAAAGTAATATTTACTTTTTTTAAGTCTTGTCCTTATTTTTACTTCCTTAAAACTTGCTGCCGAAATTTTAATTGTCCTTTTTTTTTATTAAACCCTTTTTTTTCCAGGTACTTATTAAAAGTACGTTTATCAGTAATAATGGCCTTATTAATATAATCCTGGAAAGGCCGTATTTTAGGTATTTTATATATTTCGTCCTTAACTTATAACTTTTAGTTATCGTAATAAGGGTAAAATAAAGCGTTTTCCGAAAAGTAAAAGGTTGCTATAAAACGATTAAATTCCGTTATATACTTAACCGTTAATTTCGTTTATCGAAAAAGGTGCAATTTTTTAATAGCATTTTATTATTTATTTAGATTTCCAAATAAAATTCGTATTCGGTTTTTTAAATGTTTGTAATTATTGAAAATATAATTAATAAAATCGGAAAATTCGTTAAAGTAATTTTCGAAATAATCCTTTATAATTAGCTGGAACTATTAAAAAACCTTTTCTGCAAATAGCTGGAAAATAATTAATACCTTTTAATAATTCTTTTTTAAAAACTTTCAAAAAATTTTAAGTAAAATCTGGCTTGTACTAAAAAGTTTTTTATATTTATAGTACCGTCGTAAGGTTTTAAAGGAATTAACTTATAACTTTTAACTTTAAGCATTTTATAATAAACAAAAAGTAAAAGAATATTTTCGCAAAATTAATTCGCGCTAAATAAAAGTAATATCGAAAATCTTTGCTGTCAAGCGAGTTTGGTATTTTTCCTTTTTACCGCTTAAAGTTTAATTATTAAAATACGTAGCTTATCGTTAATTGTAAGTTTTTTTTTCTTACCTTTCGGATTATCGGATTCTTTTTTTTTTTTCCTTTTCCGGTTCGTTTTCTTAAATCTTAGTGGTTTTTGTAACGAACCTGTCATACATCCACCCGGAGGTATGAGCAGTATCCGAAATGGGGTCTTGATTTGCAGGTAATAATAGTGCGAGGAATGATTTTGGAATTTGTTCGTTAAAGAGGTTTGCGGACTTTTCCTTTAATTGAAGAACGGCGCCTTTAACTGAAGGCTTAGATTAATAGCTAAGGAATGAAAAAACTAAGTAGGTGTTATTTACATGAAGGTTTTGACCATTATATATCCATTTTTCCATAGTGAGTGTGCCAGTGATTTATGTGATTTAATTGATCTGCCAAATTAATTAGATCAATTAAATTATTTCGTAAGCCAAGCTTTTTTTTGGGCCGAGGTTTAGCCGTATCCGTGCTAACTTCCAAGAACTTGGCTTTTTTTAGATAAGAACCTTTGTTCTTATAACACCATTTCCCTTTTCCAAGGATCTTTGTCCCAAAGATAAAAACCGTAAGTAACCCTTTTAGTGGTTAGAAAGAGTACAGGGATTTTTCAGCTGATTTTATTATGATAGGCCGTATCCAAAAAGAAAAAGGAAAGAAAAAACCTCGATTTAACTAACCCGAGGCGCGTAACAATCGCGCGGATTATATTGAAAAATTCGGATTTAAAGTTAACTTTTGTTCGAACTGCATTCGTTTTGGAGAAACCGATTGCTTTTTTATAATTAACTTTCCAAGTTGCAGTTGTTGTACCCGTCGTTAGCGTCCTGCCTGTAACATATTGAAGATAAATTCTTTAATGAAAATTAGGGAAGAACGGGAACGGTTGCAGAAGGAGCAACGTGAAGTGGAAGATAAATTGATGGAGCTTCTTGGTCGTTGAGTTTCTGCGTTTCGTCCGTATACGGCCGCATGAGGAGAAATGCTTATGTCCTCGTTGACGGATATATTATAAGCTATTTGTGCTAATGGAAGTAATTTTACCCAATTATTTTGCTGGTAGTTGATATAACTTTTTAGGTACTGCTCTAAGGTTTGGTTTAATCGTTTTGTTTATTTATCGGTTTGGGGGTAATATGTTGTGGAAAATTTGAATTTGGCGCTAATTTGTTTAAAAAAGCTGATGTTAAATTTTGAAGTGAACAGTTTATTTTTGTTTGAAATAATTCTTTTTGGGATTCTATATTTATTAAGATAGTGTTTTACGAACGCGTAAGCTAATTATTCCGCTGTCGTGTTTCCTTTAAAGGGTAGAAAGTATTTATATTTAGTGAGTTTGTCGACGATTACCCATATTCCGTTATACTGGATTCCGGTAACGGGATCTTTGGATAGAGGTAAGCCGGTAATAAAGTTCTAAGTTATGGTATTCCATACTTTATCTGGAATTTCCGTGGGTTATAGTAATCCATAGGGTTTGTGGCGAGCTGCCTTAATCTTGTTGCAAATGTTGCAGTCCTTAATTATTTGTTTGACGGTTTTTATAAGTTTCGGGAAGTCGTATTTTTCCTGGAATCGCTTGATTATTTTAAAAATTCCTTAATATTTATGCAGCGGGTTTTTATGAAACTTTTTAACAAATTGTTTTTGTTTTTCCCGTAGGATATAGATTTTTCCATAGTATAGCAGTTAATTTTCGGATCGTCCTTTTAACTGTTTAATTTTTTTCTGTTCGTTAGAATTATAGAAGTTTTTAAATTGGGCTAAAAGTTTAAGGGTAAGTTTTTTCAGTATTTTACATAATTATAAAATACCTTTTTTTGTAAGTTGTAATATCTGCATGCGTTGTTTGGGAATTTTAATGTTGTAATTTTTTTTTCGGTTTAAAATATCCGCCTGGATATTTTCCTTGCTTTTGATATGGTAAATCTTAAAATTAAATTTAAATAGGAAAATTATTTAATTTTCGTGTCGTTTGTTAAAGTTTTAAGTTGTTATAAAGTAAGTAAGATTTTTGTAATTAAAGTAAATGTTAAAAGGTTCCTTAATTTTATTAAAGTAAGGTTTTTATTTTTTAAGTGCTATAATGATTGTTAATAACTTTTTGTCGTAAATGGGGTATCGTAGTTCTGCATTTTTTAAGGCTTTAAAATAGTAGGCAACTAGGTGCTACTTTCCGCCGTTTTCTTGTTGTTTTAAGATTGTTTTTAAGGTTCCGTTTAATGCGTTAGTTTTTAATTGTTTCTTTTTGTTATAATTAGGTAATTTTATGATAAGGGCGTTGGTAATCTGGTTTTTAAGTGTTTATATTATTTCCCTAGCTTTCTTCGGAAATTTGAATTCTTTTTTAATATATTCTTTGGTAATAAAGTTCGTTAAGGGTTTAGCAATTTTTCTAAAATCTTTAATTAGGTTACGTACATAACCCGTAAATCTTAAAAATTAACGGATATCGGTAACGGTTGCTTTATCGGAAATCGGCTAATTCTTAACTACCTTTATTTTGAAATCCTGGATCTAAATTTGTCCTAAGGTAATAATAAAGCCTAAAAAGTTTAGCTTTTAGGTATACTATATGCTTTTTTTAGCATTAACTAATAAATTTGCCTTTTCGAATACTTCCAGCATTTAGGCGATATGTTTTTTATATTTTTTTAAGGTTTCGGAATAAATAAGGATATCGTCCAAATAAACGAATACGAACTTGTCGAGGAACTTTCGTAAAATCGTTATTAATATATATTAAAAACTGGCAAAGGCATTAATAAGTCCTTAAAGCATTACCTTATATTCGTAAAATCCATAAATTATTCTAAAGGCAATTTTCCATTTTTCGCCTTTAACCATTCGAATTAAGTAATAGCCGTCCGGTAAATTTAACGCCGTAAACCATTTGGCTTTGTTAATATTTTCCTTTATAATATTTATAAGGATAAAAAAATATCCATTTTTAATAGTAATATTATTTAACTGTCGGTAATCGTAAACTTTTCGATATATAAGGTCTCTATTTTTATTAATGCGGATTTTTCCATTTTTCATTTTTGGTACCATCATAACGGAATATCCTATAGAAGATTCAGATTCTTAAATATATTTGCGTTCGAAATTTCGTTATAAACTTTTCTACAAGGCCTTAACCTTTTCTGGATTTATATAGTAAATTTGGTAAAGTTTTGGATAATATCCTTCCTTAATAAAAATCCTATAATTCCATTAATTGTAATCGGGTAACTTTTTTCGTATTCGTTTTTTAAATAATCTTTTAAATCTTTGGTACTTAGGGGGTACCTTAGCAGTTAGGTCCATTACTTTGGCTTTTCGGATTAAATAGCAGATTTCTCGGAACTTTTCCTTTAAAAAAACTGTAAAACGGTCCCAAGAAAGTTTTTGGGTTTTCCAGTCGATATAAAGGTTGCTAAAACGGAACCACGGCATTCTAAGAATAACATCATGTCCTAAAATGTCGGCTACGTCTAGTTTAATCTTTTTTAAATATCCTTGGATTTGTACTGGAAATTCTTTTGTTTTTTTAAAAATTCGTCCATTTTTATATTTAAATAAGCTTCTATCAACTGTAAGTAATTTATACGACTTCAGCTTATACCCTTAAAAAATTTAATACTTTTTTACAACTAATAGTAAAATAAAGTTTCCTTCCGCTCCCGAATTAATCATAGCTTTAAACGTTTTATTTCCGTATTAAAAAGGAATCTTAATTTAACTACGTTATCCAGTCTTTACCTTATATAAGGTTTTATAAGTTAAGGCTTTTCGATATTTTAATTTTAAAAGCTTGCATAATTTTTTAACTTGTTGGTTTTGTTAGCTAAAAGGCGTTTCCATTTTCGGGCTTTTTTAACTAAATATTTGGAATATTTATCGTTTATATAAGTAAACCACTTTCTTTTGCCAATCTGGCAAATTAACTTTAAAATTCTTATTTCCGATATTTAAAGGGATTTTGGTTTTTGTAATAAAATTTCCGAAAGACTAATTCCCATATCTAAGATCTCGTACATTATGCATAATGTAAAGGCGTAATATAAATATCCCTATATAATAACTTTTCGACTTTAAGCCGATTCGGGGTGTAAATAATAAAATCGAAAATATTTTGGCTATCTGGATATTTTAATATATCTGCACTTATCGTCGGGTTCAATAAGTATCTTTTTATTCCACCCAGATTAATAATTATTATTTTCTTTGGCGCGGAAATAAATTAAACAATTATCGTTATAACATGCAGAAAAATAAAACATATTATGGTTATAAATTAGGTTTAAATTTATAATATCCGGATAAATCGACTTTTTAACTTCGGGGGCCTTACTAAACTTTAAGGATGTTAAATCGTATATCACTGTATTAAAGCGTAACTGGCCACGTTCGTCGTATATTCTATACCGTTACTTATCTAAATAATAAGTACATCCTAACCCTATAGCTATCCTAAAAGTCTTTTGTCCGGGATAATATCTACAGGCTTTAATTATTCGATTTTAACAAGTCGGGTAACGCTCGTATTCTAAGTTACCATTCTGTTTATAATGCATTATAATAATAGTAAATTTTTGCTGAAAGGAAATAAAACTAATTTTCTTTTTTTTTTTACTTTCGTTATTTAATTCTTATTTAACCATTTTAACTTTTTTCTGGGGTTAAGAAATCCTTCCTTTTCTGAAATCCCTTTTTATTAAAAAACGATATTCGTTTTTATAATAACTTTTTTTGCTATAGTTAAAATATTTAATATTTAATTTATCTTTTTTAGGCTTTTTTAAAGTAGTACTTACTTCCTTTTGGGATTTGCCTTTAATTTTATCCTTTTAAAACTTATTGTTCGAACTTTGGTTATTTTTCCTTTTGTCGGATCTTTTTTTTTAAATACCTTTTAAAGGTATGTCGATCGGCAATAATGGTTTTATTAATATAATTCTGGAAAGGGTTTATTTTGGGTATTTTATATATTTTATCTTTAACTTGTAATTTTAGGCCGTTATAAAAAGGATAAAATAGTACGCTTTTTGGAAGATTAAAAATTGATACAAAACGATTAAATTTAATTGTATATTCGGTTGTTAACTTGGTTTATTGGAAAAGATGTAATTGTTCGACTGCATATTATTTTTTATCGAAATTTTTAAATAAAGTTTGCATTTTTTCCTTAAAGTATTTATAATTGCTAAAGATATAATTGGTTAAGTCGGAAAATTAGTTAAGGTAATTTATAAAGTAATCGTTTATAATAGGTTTTAACTATAAGAAAACTTTTCCTATAAGCAGTTAAAAAATGGTTATTACTTTTTAGTAATTCTCCGTTAAAGAATTTTTATAAAACTTAAGGTAAAATTTGGCTTAAATTAGGAATCCTTTTATATTTATGGTTCTATTATAGGGTTTTGGAAAAGTTAGTTTATAGCTTTTAACTTCCGGCATTCCATAATAATTAAAAAGGGGAATTATGCTTTCGCGGGTTTGGTTTGTACCAAATAAAAGAAATGTCGAAGTTCTTTTTTTAGTTCGCAATTGTCGGGCAAGTTTGATATTTTCTTATCGTAATATATAAAGTTCCGTTACTAAAATATCTAGTTTTTCGTCGACGGTAAGCTTTTCCTTTTTGCCTTTTTGTTTTTTTAGCTGCCTTTTTTTTTTTTCCTTAGCCTTTAGATCTTAAATTTTAATGGTTTTTTTTGCGGAAGGGGATTATTGCTGGGGTTAAAAGGAAAAAAGTTCTTTTTAAGATCGGGTAAAGAAAAATGCCATATTGTCGATTAAAAAAACGATTTCTTTAATAAGTAATAAATCGTTTAACTTAATTATTAATCCTTTATTAATTAATAACGGTAATCGAATATGTTGTTTATTTTTTGAATGTTATTTTATAATATCGTTTTTATTACGTTTAAAAAAGTTTATACCTAATTAGATTTTAAATTATTCGTCGGCTATTAATTAAAAAGTTATTAAAATATAACGAACTTATTATATATTTACCCGGAGGTATAAATAATATCCGAAATAAGGTTTTGATTTATAAATAATAATAATGTAAGGAATAATTCTGGAATTTGTTCGTTAAAAAGGTTTGCAGATTTTTCTTTTAATTAAAAAACGGCGTCTTTAATTAAAAGCTTAAATTGATAACTAAAAAATAAAAAAATTAAGTAAATATTATTTATATAAAGGTTTTGATTATTATATATTTATTTTTCCATAGTGAATATGCCAGTGATTTATGTAATCTAATTAATTTACCAGATTAATTAAATTAATTAAATTATTTCGTAAGCCAAGCTTTTTTTTAGGCCGAGGTTCAGCCGCATCCGCGCTAACCTCCAAGAACTTGGCTCCTTTCAGACAAGAACCCCTGTTCTTGTAACAGTTTCCTTAGAAACCGGAAAGGGTTATTATTAAAAAAAAAACCTTTTTAAAACTAAGTAATAAGGGGAACCATGTTGTCGATTAAAGAAAGAACTTTTTTAATAAAAGGTAAAATATTTTAATCCAGATATTAATTCCTTATTAGCTAATAATAACGATCGGATATATCGTTTGTTTTTCTAAACGCCATTTTGTAATATCGTTTTTATTAAGTTTAGGAAAGTTTATACCTAATTAAGCCTTAAACTATTCGTCGGTTATTAATTAAGGAGCTATTAATATATAACGAACCTGATATATAATTACCTGGAAATATAAACAGTATTCGAAAGGGGTTTTTGATTTGTAGGTAATAATAGGGCGAGGAATAATTTAATAATCTATTCGTTAAAGAAATTTTCGAATTTTTCCCTTAATTAAAAAACGTTATCTTTAATTAAAGACGTAAATTAATAACTAAAAAGCGAAATTAAGTAGATGCTATTTATAGGAGAAACCTATCTATTATATATCTTTTAGTTTTTTATAAGTGTATTGTAAATTTGCTGGAGCTGTGTGATCTGGTCCAGATTTATCAGATCCTCCAGATTACATCGAAATGCCAAGATACCTGCTTCCGGAGTCTAACCGTAAGGTGTTCTCGCCCAGACAGGGAAAGCAGGTCCTGATTCGTAACAGATAATTTCGAAATATATTATAAAAGGCTAGAAAGTAACAGGTTTACGCTTTATTAATAAGGCGAAGATGTTAAATAATAAGTACGTTAAAAAAGAGGGGAAGATAACGGATATACTTATCCCAAGATTAATTTTAACCTTAAAATGTTTTAATTTCTTTACTTAAATAGTTACTTTAGATATTAAAACGCTTAAATTATTTAAGGATTTAACTCGAATCGAAAAATCCCTGGTAAACGTTAATTTAACGTTCGCGAATCCTACCGTACGCCTTTTGTTCCGTAAGTTCGCGAAGGCCCTTAACGAAAAAACTACCCAACTTTTTGCTATTAAAGTCCATAACAGTTAACTAGCTGCAGCCCTTAAAAAGGCGAAACCTAAAAAGCGTAAAGAGGTATAGCCCGAACCAAATAAAAACTTCGTAAAGATGATTTCGGTTAGAAAGGTAAAAGTAAGGCTGGAAGGTTCTGCGAAAGGACCTTCCGTTGTTATTTAGCGAAATTAACAGTAAAACGAGGCTTCCGAAAGCGAAGAAGATAACGATTACGATCCGGAATGTATTATTGTGCGTGGCGGTTAGTATGTAGTCAATTGAATAAATGGTTGTTGAGATATTCTTGTTTGCGTTGAAGGGTTGTGTTGTTGATGGCTTCAAAAATGGGTGGAGCGTTGATGGGGTGGAGCGTGGATGGGGGGTCATCTTAGGTCCGCCGACTGACAGTCCTGCGCCGAGGCTATTTCTGTAATCGAATCGTACGTCTAGTTGAGAATGGCCATGTCAGTAGAATGTCGATGGCGTGGGCTTAGGAAGGTATTATCAGGCTCCCAAGTGATAAGGCTTCCGGCGTATCGTGCCGGGAGCATAATTATATGTCTTTTCCGCGGCCGGGTGCATATGGGTGAGACACTGCACCTACTCTTACCTGCTGATACTGGTGTCGGGACAACGGCTACATGTAGGTGTGGCGGCAACATCTCCATGCATAGTGGCCATGCATATCGAAGCGCGAGGCTACCTTATAGACCTCGAGGGGCCGCATATTGAAGCCGTACGCTCTCTTAGCCGGCAACCCTGCATATGAGTGTTACATAGGAGAGGTCCCTGATTCATTGCTACCACCCGGTGTCACTGTCGTTGCACCAGCTGCACACAGCGTCCAGGGCTGAGCTTTGGCACTACCACCCTCTCAACCTCGTAGGCCCCCTCTTATTATCATCCACAACCAAATATACAGGACAGAGCTTTCGCTGTGAATCCCGGTCGTTTTGCACCTATTCCACGGAAACTATCAGTAATATTTGTTATAATTAGCCTCACCCATTCCGAATCCCCCTACATATCGTCGAAACCGGTGCCTCCTGAAGTCCCATTTTGCCTCTTTTGTACCTCGCTCTTCCTCCAGCATCGGATTTCGATATATTAATAAGCCGCTTACTCCCACCCTCGCATAACCTACAGGGATTCTGCCTGAAGGCTGCCATATTACGGTGTGTAATGGTCGGCTTACTAATTTTGATGAGGGCAAATTGACAAAGACCGCCACCAGTCTGCGCGGACGCAGCCAGAGACGACCGACCGATAATTACTGTCGTCTTCACCAAGTGTTACAGAGGAAGCCCTTAGTCAGCCGTCGATTCCTACGAAATTGCAGGGGTTTCTATCGTGTGAAGGATTAATGTCATGATAAAAACTAAAAGGGGCGACAGCTCGGAATTCGCTTCTTTCTGACCCTGCTACGCTTTTGCCGTTCAGTCAATGTGTTAAAAATGGAAAGTCAGGTACGGGAGTAGCTGGAGGTGGCCTACGGACGAGACAGGAGAAGGGAGCATCAGGACTTCTAACATCATGCCGGTCATTGACAGAGAAATTAAAATAAAAAGTTCAGATGCCAGGTCATAGCGATAAGCAACATATATATGAATGTATATGTAATGGGTGCAGAATAGATTGGGGTGGCTAGGAATCAAAGATGGTATCCTCCGGGTTCTAGAGGGCAAGTTCGTGTCCTTACGGATGAACAGGCTTGCACACCTCTCAGTCAGTCCTCAGACCGCGAGAGCAGTTCACCTTTCCATTTCTAGGAACTTTCGGTACTTACTGTGTCTTTTGTACCTGGCCGAGTAGGTAGGTAGGCAAGCATAGGTACCGTGTTCTCCACGTGATATGTATTAGATGCTCGTTTCCTTGGAGTTATCCCCATTTACTTATTCACGAGGGTGTTTTACTCACTTGTGACACTTTATTACCCTCCGCATTGGTTGCTGAATTTGTCACTGCAACCCGCGTCGTCGCTGCTGGTTGGTCCATAGTCATGTCCCTCCCTTACCCCCAAGTAGACTTAAGACGCACACGCATACGCTACTCAGATACTCTCACTCAACTCAAAGCTACGCCTAAGTAATCTCGTTAGCAATTTCCGTTGCCCTATTGCTCAAGCCGCACCTTCCTGTCTGATGCCATATCTCATATGAGCGTACATTATCACTAAGTATGTCCCATGTATCATGTATAATCGAGACATGTGCCTCCCCGGATTGCCTCGGTAATAAATATCTTCATCCCGTCGTTTGTCCTCGCCTCGTAATGGTCTATGGTATTCCCACCGAATAATCCAGCACGCTTCACGCGCGCAACATGCAGTAAGCTCATGCCGTATATCAGTGAACACCGAATATGCTCTTCCCAGAACGCCTAATTCCCAGGCCCTCTAGTAGTAACAACATGGCAAAAGTTTCTGACATCCTGGACACCATCCGCTCGGGTCAGGTCAGAACAAGCTCATGCTCCGTTCACTTGGTCCTTCTGGGCGGCGTAGTAGGCATCCTGTTGCTTAAAATTCTCCTCCTTCACGCCGCCCTCGACACCAGCCTCGCCCTGCACGTGCTGCTTTGCGCCCCAAAACTCGTTGCGCTCCCGGAGGATCTCGTCGGCCCACTGCTTGATCTCGGGCAGCTGGACTTTGGTGGCGACGTAGGCGAACTCGCCGAGGTCGAGGCGGCGGTCGGCGCGCTTCTCGTACTCGACCATCTGGGTCAGCAGCTCGATCTTGTCGATGTCGTGGACGAAGTGGCTGTCAATGGTTTCGGAGTCCTCGTACTCCTGCCAGATGGCGCGGAGGTCCTGGCCGGCGATGCCCCCGTACACGTTGCCCAGCAGCTTCTGGCTGATGTAGTCCATCGTCTCGGCCTCGCGCCGGCTCTTCTCGGGCTTGGAGACCCCGTCGACCGGCGTGATATCTCCGACTATCGCCTCGGCCATGTCGTGGATTAAGCACATCTTCATGCACTTCGACAGATCGATCTTGGGGAGTAGCGACGGCGGACAGAGCATCGTCATCAAGGACATGCGATACATGTGGTCGGAGATGGATTCACCCCTGCCATTGCCCCTGAGTAAGCTTTCATTCGCCCTCTGTAGGATATGCGGGCGGTGCGCCTTTACCTATTGATGCCAAACCGCCGCCATCCTTCGCGCTTATTCGTCTTCAATCGCTCGAGGATATGGAAAAAGGGTATCGGTGAGCTCAAGCCCTCAGCCGGGGGCGTGGGGTGGATTGTCGCAAGCACCTTCTCAACCGTCCATGGTTCAGAGATCTTGGGTGTGATGACAGTAGCTGGGTCTGGAGCGCATTCGAGTTAGCAGCTATGGGACGATTACAGGAGATATCGCGCATACCAAGGAATTCCTCGCCACCATGGCTGGTATTAGATGACATCGCTGGTCTGTGTTCCGATCACAGTCGTAGGAGGGTGGGAGAAGACAAAGCTCCTATCGTTAAAGTGGAAGGATTGCAACGAGGGGGGCAACAGTAGCACAAAGATTAAGATGGTGGTCAAGAAGAAGTATTAAAATTGGGAATGTTGAGGATATTTATAGACGTTAGACTGTAGTCTCCTCGTCCCAACTAAGGCAGCGAAGCTCTTTCCAGGCAGATGGTGTCAGCCTCGGGAAACAAAAGGACGGTAAGTATCGCAAGATGAGGTCGATCTTTTGCTTGGTCCCGCCCCGAAGACCAGTTCTAGCCTAAAGCTAGACTAAGGTTTAGACAATTGGGCAAGGAACCCATGTGGAGATCACGAGACAAGGAGTGGATCACACGGATTTTTGGGGACACTGCAGCAAACATTGGACAAATAGGAGACGCCCTAAAACGAGATTCTTGAGACACAAGATCTCAGATGCCTTTATCTCGTTTCTTATGTTCCCGGGGACCCCCACATTCCCAATTACCTGGTTCGAATTTGTACGTACCGGCATACCCATAGGGCTTATCCATTGGCTACTCGGTCCGGTGTATGCATATTGGTCAGGGCCGCCCAGGGCAAGAACGCTGCTTCGTTTGAAGCTACGTCGGTACCTGTCGGGGCTTTGGGGATAAGTAATTCAAATGTTGATAGGTAGCGGCAGGTAGGGCCTCATGTGGGTTTGCTAAGTCAGCAATCTACGTAACATCTTGGAGGGGCGGGTCAAATAACATGGTCTCTATGCTCCCTGTAAATGCTCACGTCGGCCTGCATCTGCAACCTCGCGGCTGTCTACAGTTCGGTGCGCGTATTTTCCTTCTTCTTCCAGAATATCTGTGTATTCCAGTCACATAGCAGGCTGGTACGCAATCTCTATTCATGTTTCACGGGTAACTTTGTGTACACACTATGTGTACAATAGCTCGTGCAATCCAAAGGCCAAAGGAAACCACGGAGGCTCCAGCTCAAGGTTCGGTTCTCTTGAGACCTCCGCTAACAGTCTAATCCCTGCATGACTACACATGTCGGAGGTCATACATGCATTCAGCTTTTTGTGTCATTAAAGTATATAAGGCCGACTGAGAGATCTTTGGGCGGGGCTAACAAAAAGCAACCGTTGCAGGTCTATACAATACCGCGTATCTCTTTAAATAGTAGATCAAGAAGTTCCCGAATATACGGCTACGCTGTCGGTAGTTGGCTTAAGTGGTTCCTCCACCTTATGAGCATTCTATTCGGACTTTATGAAGCGGTCTAAGAACGTTAATATAACCACTGACAAGAGCTAGCATCACTAGGTCTAGAAGATGATACTGATGTCGAACCATTTACGAGTCGGTAACTGTTGTGTACTGATTCAGACGATGCAGTGTTACTACTGGCTCTTTTCCATATGGCTCTAAAATCCGTAATCACATACGTGACCGCCCCTTCATCGGTATAAACCTCCACCACCGGATCCTTGTAGTCCTTTGTGATCCGACCTGCCGTGGAAGATTCGCTGTAAGCTTTTCGCCAATCCTGATAACTTCATCATCTCACGATCCTAATACGCTAATACCGCTCATGCCCAACCAAGCTAGTCTCCTGCTCATACAAAATTCTTCATATGATAACCCCTCGAAAGTGGCACATTCGTACAATCCATACTGGCACGGACTCGCGGCCGTCAAAGATGCTACCAAGCACCTGCCCCGGGCATTTGAAGTTGATCTTAGCGCAACGTCAGAATCCGCAAAGCCTGGAACGGGGGTCGCTTCGAGCTCAACGGCCAACGGGGTTGTTGAACGCATAAACCATTTAGCCAGCAACAGAGTGGCACTTGCCCTGAAATGCGGACAGTCGAAGTAGCTTGGCAAAGAGGACAGAGACTTATTCAAGATATTTATCTTGGGGCGTGCCCCCCGTGAGTTTGCCTAGCCTTGCGGTGTGTAACAAGCTTGAACACAAGATCATCCTTCCGCCGCTTACCAGGTTTCCCTCTGGGCGGAAGGTCCATTCCGGGACCTCCCTTATCCTCCCGGCAAGAAATAGGAAGCCTGCATCACCGTTCTCAAGTTCCCGGTCCATGGGCAGCTTCGCGATGGGCGTATAGTTGTGCTGCCAGGGGCCCGAGGCCCGGGGGGGTTCCCGCTAAAGGGGGTGCAGCGGGCCCGTGGGCGTGTAAGTCGTGAGCAGCACCGCGTCATAGTTGGGGCCCCATGTATACGTTGTGCAAGCTCCAGCCCGAATGCCGATCAATTCCGTTCCATCTTCTACCTTGGTTCTACAGCCCTAGGCCCAAGAAGATTCAGATTTTGGACTCCTGCTTCCTCATGATATGGACGTCGATGAGCCTCCTAGAGTCCGGTGGCTAGATGGCGAGGATCAAGGTCCGTCAACTTGTTAGTCGTCACTCGGCACTCAAGATTGTGCCCACGGGATTCAAGAAGTTAGCATTCTTCCGTTTGTTACGCGCTTCCTGCTTGCAGGCACCCGTTCAGTCTGTTCCATTATTTCAGCGTGTCCTCAACTTGGCCACTTCACCGGCAGTCTTCTGCACCGTCACGACGCGTATCACTTTGAATCTCAAAGGAGAGCTCTGGCAGTTAAGTGGATGTTGGCGGCGAGGCTTTGCATCAACTGCACTTGAAGATGCCCGGGCATCCCATCCGCTGATGCCAACCCCCTTTACCCCTTACACATGGTTACCCATAGATATATTCCAAGAGACGAGGAAATGGCGGCAAGCCCACGGAGCTAGACAGACCAGCGTTGCGCCAAAGTATTCCGCACGTGCCTTCGAGCGGAGTGCTGTATGAGAAATCGAATCTTGAGCGACTTCCTAAAGCAAGATGCGTCGAACTCTGACGGCTGTTCGACTGTACAATGTATGCAACAACTCGCCACCTCTACTTGAAAAGAATTTGGACTGCTATTCACTACAGCACGGCTACTTTTCTAGTGCCCAGAAGATGGGACTCTTTTATACCCGAGTCAGTAGCAATGACGAGGACTATTCGCGTACAGCCAAAAACCGCCATCGCCGAACGTCGCCGTGGGTAGTTCAACTCTCTCGTGTCAGCACATTACACCCTTCCTCATTCGGTCAACGGTATTTAGGCAGTACAAACTTTTATTCCTGTCAAATATATCTAATTTCATCCTCCGCTTTCCAAAGTCCTTCGCATGCCAATCGCGAGTCTTCTAAAAAGGACAGTAGGGGCTCCCAGCACCAGCCCACCAGCGCTTCACGGCCAGAGCTACTCGGCATCAACCTATCGCCGGCGAGATGTTCGCAAACCAGGGACGGGTGCCAGCGAGGAAGAGCATTACGCTATAACTCTCCAGACTGATCCCGAACATCACATCACAATGTCCGATCTGAGGAAGAGATATATCCCACCTAAACTTCCCAAAGTGTCGGCGCATATATCTCTGTTCCGGGCGCTGCCCGGATCCAAGCTTGCTACATCAAATCAGGCATACCATTCATCGCCTCACGAACGCAACCCTGTTCCATCGAAGCGCAACGGCCATTCCGCATAGCCCACGGCGTTCGGGTGTCAGTCACAGGGCTGCAGGTAGTGGAGCGCATGTTTGACGGGCTTCAGGCGAAGTGGCGGGAGTCCTGAGCCGGCAGGACCACGTGAGGTTCAGGGGTCATTACGCCCTCATGAACAGGAAGGGCGGTGAACATACCATCTCGAGGTGTTACGGGAGCTCGGGAGGGATTTCAGGGGTAGCTCCGGCACGGTACGAGAAGTGATCATCTAGAGGTATGATAGGATTGGGTGGCGTCACGACGAGGACTTCGTATTCGCCAGCGAGCAGACGTTGGAGAACCGTAATTGATATATCTCTTCTTGATGTATACAGTAAACATGACTAGAAGCGACTGCCGGGGGGCGGTTGAGTCGTGTCGGACATCTTCGGAGCATATCTATGGGCATGACAACACTAGGGGTTCCAGACCGATATGCTGCCTTATTATATATCTAATAAAGCCTAAAAACTGGCTGTAAGACGGTCTTTTGCATGCCATTGGAGCGAATACCTCCCATACACAAGGTCACAGCCAGATGGTGATTGGCAGGGCCATATTAACCGTAGCTTGGATAATGACCCAACGACCGCTATGTTATCGCGGAAGTTACCTCCGTTGTCTTGCTCGATTATGGGGTGGCTAGAACTATTACGAGATTAACGAAGCCTTCAGGCTATCTGATCAAAAACTTGGCGTACTGCCTTCCCAGGTGGCCGGGGAAGTATCAGTCGTAGCGCCATTCCGCTCTATTCATTCTACGCTGTCGAATCAGCTGAATGATTATTTCCCAAATATCCCGGGAAGGCTACCTGTTCCTAGAAAAGACGGTCATGTCTTCGCTCAATTGCCGACGGGAGAAGCTGGCGGGGAATGGCCTTGGGTACATCCGGACGTGGACGTCGTCGAATCGGGTGTACGGGTGCAGGCATTATATAAAAGCTCCAAGAGAGGCATAGCACCCCATAATACCAACAGACTCCGTCGCAGGCTGCTAGCAGCATAGGGTAAGAATACTCCATCCGACAAATACTTGTGACAAGGTCTCGTCGACACGATGACGTCTCTCATCGTCCTGGCGATGCTAGCCGCGAGCCTAGGGAAGGTCCACGCCCAGGCGCAGCTGACGGTCAGCGTGGGCTCGACGCAGCAGCAGATAGACGGCTTCGGGGTGTCGCAGGCATTCGGGCGGGCGGCCGAGTTCCGGGACATGCTGTCGGGGGCGCCTCAGAGGCAAGGGCTCGACTACCTCTTCAACACGACCACGGGGGCCGGCCTGACCATCATCCGCAACCGGATCGGCTCGGGCCCCGTCGCCAGCGACTGTATCCTCCCGAGGAACCCGGGCGGGCCCAGCGCGACGCCTGATTATGTCTTTGACGAGGATGACCGCGGTCAGGTGTGGTTCACGCAGCGCGCCATGGAGTACGGCGTCAAGACTATCTATGCCGACGCTTGGTCGGCTCCGGGCTTTATGGTATGCGTACAGCTCTTTCGTACTGGGATCTTAGTTCAAAAAGGCTTCCTGTCAATCATAAACGCAATTGGCCTGAGGCGCTCTCTATAGGATGCTGACATATTGCCAGAAAACAAACGGAGTTGAGGTTAACGGCGGATACCTATGCGGAACCCCAGGCCACAGCTGCTCGTCTGGGGACTGGCGTCAGGCCTATGCCAACCTCCTCGTCCAATACGTCAAGTTCTATGCAGAGCGCGGCATGCCTATCACGCAGGTTGGCTTCTTGAACGAGCCGGATTATGTGTAAGTGCCTGTGTCGGCCCTGGATTCCAAATCAGTCCCGCTCGCTGACGCTCTTCTAGTACGAGTTATTCTTCGATGCAATCTGGCGCCAACGAGGCCGCGTCGTTCATCCCGATCTTGTATGACACGCTTGCGAAGCAGGGACTCGGCAATGTCTCTATAGCTTGTTGCGACGCGAGTAAGTAACCATATGATGAATGCATGCTCCTCCTCGTCTTCCACCTAAAGAAGAGGCAAGATCGTCCTGTTAGCTGTATTAATAACGCCGCACCATTCTGCCTGCACCCAGGATAAACATATGCTGATCTGTCTCGCTACAGTGGGCTGGAACAGCCAGCGCACAATGACCCAGGGCCTGATCTCGCAGGGAATGGAGAGGTACCTGGGGTACATAACGAGCCACATGTACACGGGCGACCCTAACAGTCCGATCAACACGCGACTGAAGACGTGGCAGACGGAGGGCGCGGACCTCAACTCGCGGTGGTGCGCGACTGTAAGCAATCTCTGGAGTTAACTCTTCTCCCTCATCTCCTAGTTCAAGAGCATAAATCTCCGAATGAAGATTTTTTAAGGAGTCTATGGCTCCCAAGTCACGTCTCATAACTCCCCATTATCCGCTCGATAAACCAGCAAGGGCGATTACTGACTCCAACTGTTACAGTGGTACAGTAACGGCGGGCTCTGCGAGGGCATGACGTGGGCGAACAAGATCCACACGGGCCTCGCGAGCGCCAACCTGTCGGCCTACATCTACTGGCAGGGCGTCGAGGTGAACCAGTTCCAGGCGTCGTCGTACCTCGTGGCGAGCGACGGGACGGTCGTGACACCCTCGGGCCGCCTCTGGGCCTTCGCCATGTGGTCGCGCTTCGTGCGGCCGGGCGCCTACCGCGTCACCACGTCGGGCAGCGTGTCGAGCACGGGGGTCACGGCGTTCCGGAACACCGACGGCTCCGTCGTTGTCGTCTTCCTCAACAACGGAGGCGGGCAGCAGAGCGTCAGGATCTCGTTTAACGGCTTCGCCCCCGCGATCGCCGAGGCCTACGTTACGGATAATAGCCGCTCGATGGCGTCGACGAGTGCTACCCTGTCCGGTGGTGCGGTTACGGTTTCTGTTCCGGCTCGCGGCATGCTCACGGTCAAGCTGACTGCCAGCATCTAGTGGCAGAAAAGGAAAAGAATAAAGGTAGTTCGACCTTCGGCCGGCATGGCGGCTGGATGATAGCCTCTACCATGTACGGCAGGGAAGTCTTTGCCTAGGATCAGGGGTGATGCCCCAACCTCGGACCCCACCTAATAAATTACCCTAGCAATAAATAAGACATTTCTCCACAATAATAACCATTCGCTATAACTTACTTCACTCTGCAATATCTTAACAACTATTTGATTAATTGATTTTGGGTTAAGATGGTTGATTTCGATCGTGAACGTAGAATTCAAGATGCTAAGGATTTTATTGCGGAAGGTGGTTCCGAGATCCTTGCGAGCGTGCGATTCGATATACCCCGGTCGACCTTGTTATACCGCGTCCATGGCTTTATATTGCCTTCCGAAGCCCAAAGTAACGTACGTAAGCTTTCGGATCAGGAAAAATAGAAGCTTGTTAACCGGATGTTGCTGTTACGTCCGACTAATGTGGAGAAGGAATATGCCAAGAGGATTGTTGTCAGCTAGCAGGGGGTGCGCTAGCACCCCCTATACGGAAAGGCTCCTGTCAGATAAGTAGCAAGATAGAATCTTGCATTTAACACTTAGATAAGCTTATTGCAAATGATCTTTTGGTCAGTGGCTACCTGACAGCTCCCTCTGATCGGAAGATATATGATCCGTGGCTAGGTTACTTCAAAGATTAGTACACGTTGCGAGAATGTACGCATTTAGCCAATTAATACAACACATCTAATGTTCCTTATATCTGACAATTAAAAATTTTATTCGCTTAATTCGCGTTATTTATTAATTGATTAGCTGTTATTAAGACGATATAGGCTGTATATTAGTAACAATTATCTGTATATTTATTAATTATAATTGCGACCGTACCGACGACGTCCGCAATTATTTATATCGGTTTTAAGGATTGGAACAAATTTAAGGTCGAATTTAAAACGAGAGTTAAGGGATATAACTTATGGGATTATATTAATCTTAATTAAAACGTTCCATGGCTTGTTAAACTTACAGTACCCGTTATTACTTTTTATTTAAAGAGATTAGTTCGTTAAATAACGACGTAAGTAATTAGTACTTTTCCGAAAAAACGTTATAAGTCGAAGAAATCGATTATATGAACCGTCCGCTAAATACCTTCGAAATAACGATTAAAAGTAAACAAGTTTAGAATTAAAACTTTACGATTTATATTTACCTAAATCGAAAATATAAAACCTCCCGAAAAAAATTTAACGAACTTATAAAATAGGTTTTTGATTACGTTTTTCTATCGATTAAGCAAACCTATTTAAGCCCAGATAACGACTTTGAGGGCTGGTATGCCAAGTTGTAATAATTAGAAAAGATTTACGACAGCTGATTGCTTATAAATATCAAATACAAGTACGAAAAACGATTAAAATATATCTCGAAAGCTGCGAAAAGGTTTAATAAATAAATAACGAAATAGCAAAAGATTATAGCTTAAAGCTAACGTTACGGGGTTTCCGAAATAACCATGCTAGTTATTTGAACGAATTAGTTATATGCAATAATAATACTGATTATTAAATTAGGACGGGGAGATTCAGTTCCGATCAGAGCAACTTTGATAAGCGTGTTATAATAGAATAACCGAGTGTAGCGGTAATAAAGACAAACGAAAACATTGTATTCGGGTCGGTATTGAACCTGACTTTAGAATAGATATAAGTGTATGTGTTGAGTGGACGAAGATGAACATATTTCGGGGTTGCGCCCAGTGAAAAGAGCTCCTAGAAATATATATATAAAGCTGATTAACTAATCAGCTAAACTATGCTGTTGCTGTCAGATATAGGGGACATCAGTTGTGTTGTATTAATTAGCTAGTTGCGTGTATTTTAGCAACGCGTACTTATCTTTGAAGTAGTTTAGCTACGGAGCATATATCTTCCGATCAGAGAGAGCCTTTCCGTATCTGGGGTGCCAGCGCACCCCCTGCTAGCTGACATACCCCCTTAACGCCTTAACGCAGTCACGGCGTTGACCGTTACATTTCATCATTTTTTAAAGCCGCAGCGTTTTATTCTACCTCTCCTCCGGCAATTAAGTCCTCCTGGTTAGCCAATTCCTCCTTTGAAGTTACTCGTAGGTTGTTCCTCCGCCGATCGAGGGCTTCCGTAACATCTATTAATTTTAGCTGTTTTCTGAAATACCTGAAAGGTTTTCGTAATAAGACCTTAGTTAATTTATAAGCTAATATATCGCCTGTAGACGTATAATCCACTTTAATTATGTTCCTTTTTGCGGCTTTTCGTAATTAATAATTATATATATTTATATACCGTAGTTTCGTTTGTAACAGGGCGACGTCGGCGTTAATAAACCGAATAGTTTATCGATTATCGTATTACATATATAACGGCTTAACATTTAATGTAATTCCTAATTCTTTAATTAATCGAAAATTATATAAGGTTTTTTTTTGTAATTTACGTAAATAATAATAATTTCGTTTTTGTTATAAAAATATTTATGATATTTTGCTTGTTCGCTTGTTATCTTATTATTTTACCCAATAACTTTATAACATAAATATAAGAACTTTTTCGATCGATCGAATAATTTCCAAAAAAGTGTCTTTTTAAGTATATAACGAATTTTTACCCTTAAATTGTAAAATTAATATTTTGGTCCCGATTAGGTATAATATAACCCGATCGGCAACTTTATAAGATACCTTATTAGGGTTTAAATTAAATCGGGCATATCGGGATACCGTAAAGGTTATATCGAATCGCGTATTAACTATTACGTATAAAATAAAAACGATTTTTTGGTATGTATTAACAGACCTTAAATAAGCTATATTAAGATTCGATAATAATTCGACGTTCGTTATTAATATATCTAAAAAATTATTTAAACTTTTTTGGAAATTAAGTTAATTAACTTATTTATAAAATTTAATTAAAAAAGTTGAATTTTTCTTTTAGCTTTGTTTTTAATTACTTCGATCCTTATAAATTATTATAAATTTTCGCTTTTTGTAAAAGTATATCGCTTTTTTATCTGTTAAATTACCTAATCGACGAAATCTTAATCTTTTTTGCAGTACGCCGTAACGGTATCGTCTACAAAAAAGAAAATAAGTGTTACGGATTGGGAGTACCGTAACAGCTCCAGTATATATGCAGCTGCAAGCACCAGAATGATTGCCACAATTGCGATCATTCCGCCAATCTTTTGCCCCTAGCGCAACGGTATGGTGCAGCCG